>JAZHYW010051529.1:0-12996 GCA_037355805.1 Ixodes ricinus
AGGGTGTCCCCTAAAAAAGTTCACAAAATTATCTCACCGCAAAAAAAACAACAAAAAAAAGAACCAACTTTTTTTTAAAGCTTATTCTCCGCACAAAGGTAGCGCTAGATGTCCAAACCAGATGCCAAAGTTTGAGCCCGAACGGACACCTTATTCAAAAGTTATAAGTTAATTTCTGAAGATTTTAACGGGAGAAAGGCGGCCGACGGAGCTGTATCCATGGAGCTCCATGGCGCCAAAAACCGAAAACGGGCAAACATGGGCCCCATTTTCCCATTGAAATTTTCTGAAAATCACTTATCACTTTTGGATAAAATATCGGCTCGGATTGAAACTTTGACATCTGTTTCGGACCTCTAGCGCAACCTTTGGGCGGAGAATGAGCGTTCAACAATCCGTAGCTTATTTTCGCAAACAAAAAAACAAAAAAAAAAAAGATTGACAAGTTTTTTGGGGGACACCCTGTATACTATTTTTTTAATTATTTACGAAGAGCTGTTGCAGTTTTACGAGGCTCCCAAAAAGTCTCACTAGCGTCGCTGTTCATATTCTTTTTTCTTCTTATTACCTTTTCTGGCATCCTCAGCCTTTTCATTGCGCCCACCCCTTTGAAATTATAACGCGCGGTCAAGCGTCGAGCTGCAGCATTATCCCTTACATTTTTACTGCAGTGTAATAACACGCCGTGTTCCAGAGCAATTACACTAATTTCGCGCAAACTAAACAAACGCTTCTAAACATTGTACCTTTATCTTCATTGTTTTTGCTTTGTTCTCTGAGGTCACAGAAGGGTGTCTGTCTCTATGGCTTCGCTTTCTACTCGAACCCGCTATCGGCGAGCATTGTTTCGTTTAGTTCTCTTTCCCGATTCGGAGAGGACGATTTACAATGCCGGATACAGCCTGGCAGACAAGCTGCCCGACTTCTTGGAGCTCGTGCAAAAATGATGCCGAAAATTGCAGGCACACGCCTAAGAAGCGCCACCCGAACGGCGCGCACTCACCAGCCTTTGACCGCGCGAACGTCTTTGCCGAAGATATGGTAAAATATTTTGTCGGGAAATGACCACCACAAATTAGCCATTAGTGTGCAACGCTTTCAAAGCTGCTGACGCGAGCGTGGGGTTATATCTCGCAGATAATTTGCACGCGTTCTCGCGCAAACGAAGCCATAGATGAAGCCACGCACTCGCTCCAGTAGCCCGTCTAATGCTTACAAAATTCTAGCCCAGCGTGCGATCTTCACAGCCCAGCACACGCATGATCGTCACTTAGAAAAGTGAGCAAAACACGCACCATACGCACGAACGCTGAAATGGCAGCGACCAGAAGCCCTTTTCTACAATGGTCTATAGACATTTCCCATAAATGGATCCTGGCCGGTTTCATTGTTGGTGTTCGTGGGTATGGCGCGTCGATTTGCTTGCTTTCCGAAGCGACAAACATGCGTGTGTTGGACTGAGGAGATCGCACGCTGGGCTGGGGACTTGTAAATGTTAGATTGGAATATACAGCATTCCAATATTTGCAATTTCTCAGCCCAGCGTGTGATCTCCTCAGCCCAGCGTGCAGATGTTCGTCACTTCGGAAAGTGAGCAAATCGCGCGCCATACACACGAGCACTTGAAATGGAACGGGCCAGGAGCCTTCTAGTCGAGTGTGAGTTACATTACAAACTAATTTCTTTTTCATAGCAGAAGAAAGAGGAAGTAAAGAGAGGAAGGGCAGAGCGCTGCTCTTGGCTCGTGCCGTTCGGCAGAACGCCATAGATGGAAGAAGAGAACAAACTGAATTCGGAACCAATTAAATAACATTTGCCCCACCCGTCGTTTTTATTTTTTCTTCTTCTTCTTCTTTTTAAGATGGTCGAAACTAGAGACGGAGAAAGAGAAAAAAAGAGGCGACAGAGCAAACATAAGAAGAAAAGTCGAATTCGAGAATCAAGGAACATAAGACACAAGTCATCGCCTATAGCACTTTTACATCACCTCTGTAGTGTGGCAACCATGAACCCCAAATGTTTTTTTTAGCATATCTTCCACATTATGCACCCGTTTACAACAGGACAATAATGGGTATGCTTGGTACACTTTAAAGATAAAACACATAGTTCACCATGAATCAAAAAAAAAAAGAGTTTCTGCTTGGGGGTGCTGGCATCTATACTGTTCTCGCTGTTCCACCTTGCTTATCCTGCTGCTCAAAGGTATCTGTTTCTCGTGGCCCAATGGTGTACTGTCGTGTCCCGAACTGCACATCAACATCGGGAGAGACTTCTGGCGTGTCTTTCCACCAGCTGCACAGCGGTGAATCCCTAAGCACAACGGGAAAAAAGAAGATACCAAGAAAGAACCTTGTTGCCAACAAGTACCCATCTACGGTGTGCGCGTAAGGTCCTCTACTACCTCAGTGAAGCATTCAGCAGAGTATTGCTTTGATGGCATTCAAACAAATAAACGAGTGAATGCTCATACCCTGCGATTTTTTGTGCCGTGGCATTACCTCCGGATAGAGTCAGCATTCAGGTCTTCGGCCAGCGCTGTAATTATACTTTTTCTAGTGATTTTCAAAATTCATACTCAGAATTAACGTTTACCGCCAGTCACCCATAATCTAGCAGCACCTTACGCGTATGTCCCATTTTCAGCACAACGCAAGTAATAGGACATCAGCATGCTCCGCGATACTTTCCAAACGATTTAGGCGTTCGCTTCTTGTTTGTCGACTTCTCCAGCAGCTTGCCTCGACCAGAGTCATACACGATTGCAAGCACGCATCATCGTACCGGCGTGCGGTCGTGTATCACTACTGCGTGGTGCACTTAAAGACTCCAGGCTAGCGGTTGTACCGCACTGGCTAAATTGCTCATCTACAGTGGGTAACAATGTCGCCATGTTCTGGCAGACTAAACTCCTGCTGTATAAACAACTAACGACTAATTTATTAGTTTTGTTTGCAAGCACGCATCTGGCCGTGCGCGTGCGTGCAATTACAAGCTTGCCAAAGCCAAATTCATGCGCATGCTGCACATGCTTGGACGCATGGGGCATCAGCGAAGCGGCATGCTTGCAACTGTCTATACCCGTGGGCAGCTTTCTGTGGCACTTCAGAAGAGGGAAGGGAGTACGCGTGCACAGCTTTAATCAGCGCTCAAGCTCGCGCTCCCGTAAATTTGATTGTATGCATAGCTACAGGAAGTATGGCGACGTGCGCGATCGAAAGCGTCGCTGTGATCGCCCTTCCACGATTGGCCGAATGCTGACTATGACGTGAGCAAAGAATTTCTCTTCGACGAAAATAAGAGGAATGGAAGAATTACAATTTTGACGGTGTTGGCAGTGTTGCTTTGAGAGTGCAATGATCTCAAGCTTCCACTATGCTCCTTACAAAAACACAATCGAACTTGTTGTTCGCGAGGTAATGACGTCACGAGAGGGAACCATACGGGGGCGCCACCGAATCATCTCGCCGTAGGGTGCCTCCATTTGACGGCAGCTCCGCTGACAGGGTGCAGACACCCGCCATTTTGTGGCGAACTTTGCGATGCTCTCACCGGCATCATATTGCGTCTATCTTTCCAGAACTTTCGCTAAACACAACGTTTTTGCATCATGACTTTGTCACACACACTCTACAGGACCCACACCCAATGGGGAGCTAATACTGAGCTCAGGCGCCATATTGTGGCGCTCCATTGGCTCCATTGGTGTCTCCACCCTGTCAGCGGAAGCGGCCGGCAGATGGAGGCACCATAATCTCGCCGCTAATAGCAGTGACATCTCCTACGGCCGCGCTGTGGCACAACTCCCGGCCGCCCATTGGCGCTTGGAGCCTCCTATGTGTCAGTGCCGCTTTGGAAACATAGCTGTTATCATGCCTCACTGGAGAGGCCGTAAAACAGCGAGCGCGTATCCAGTCCGGACGTGGTCATTGACCATTCGCAGTGAGAAGCTCGCTAGGGGCGCTTCCGTTTTCCTCACTATATAGTGGCGTAGTGCACGTGCTACCCACGCGGTAAAGTTTTAATTTGCATGGTGCATAGAAGCTTGGCATTGCACGTGCTTCCACCAGCAGAGAAAATTGAAGTATCCTCATTTTGGGTTGTGAAAATATTCCACCAGGTGGCGATACCCAAACTTCTCGCCGCGAATAGACGCTATGCAGCAGCTATGCACGGGCGCCGCAATAATCGACATTCACTTTTTGTTTTTTCCTATTCCGTTTATTTCACGTCATCATTACTAGATCAGGACAGGTTATCGCCATTTTATATCCCCGGCAGTGGCCTTTGTGGGGACTCGTCAACGCCCGCTTCCGTGGCTCGACATCTCTGTAGGACAAGGTCAGCGATGGCGGCTCTAATCTGGCGCGTGTGTAAAGCATTTATTGGATGCTACTCTAGAGGCACGCTCGCAGGTGTTCATTTCTCAAGTCAGTATTGTTCTTCAGCTGAAGACTCAAAACACATATATGAACGAATCCCCGAGTGCGAGTCGCGTGGACGTTGCCACAGCGGCCTTGATCCGGGCTATGGAAATCATTGGTATACGGTGGCGATCCTTTCTCCGCGTAGTAAATCAACCTAGCAGTTCGTTCGAGACCTCGGGATTATGTAAAAGAGATACTTGAACGTGGGCCGACGCGGGGAGCGTGACGGTCAGCCGTGCGCACAACCCACAAGATGAACTGCGTGCGAGAGGCACCCTTTAACACACCACGCCATCTACCAGCTGCAGCGCCGATTATTCGAGTTCGCCATAGTTTGATCATGCACTCTGAGCATGTATTGGAAATGTGTACTGCGACAGCCTTCCGCGAGGACTCAGATTCAGTCACATGCTTCGTGTCCAATGGATGGAAGGATTGATGTTAGCGGCTGTAGCCTTCATAACGGGCAGTCGCTTGCGCCACTTAGCCTATAAAACAAAAACAAAAAAAGATTCTTCTACAACAAAGTAGTAAGCTGGGCGAGTCGGTAATAGACACCTTTCGAAACTCACGTGCCGATTATTCGAAGGTCAGAACTACTGCACAATGGCGGAACAACTGACATCGTGGAACGTGCAAGTCATTCCATGAGATAGCGAACGTTGGAGCGGGGCAACGATAGGAGACAACGAGTCAATCGAAACAGCGTCGGAAGTGCAAAGTCACTGCGCTCATCACCTATTCTGTGTGTGTGTTTTTTACCTTCTAATCCAGCCAAACGCATAAAGTGTGCCGCAAGGTTCCGGTTTTAGTCCGCCATTGTGGAGAGATTCCACTGCTGCAAACAGAGGGCAGTATGTATATTGCAAGTGGTCTATAGTGAAGTATGGTTGATAAAAATCCGTTTTAGGAAACGGGGACGAAGGATGGAACAAACACGACAGGACGAAGCTGAACTCGCAACCAAATTTATTATTTCGAACAAAACAAAAAGAAAAAAAAATTATAGACAACTAATATCTTGACATAAAACGAAAGAAACACACAAGAGGACGAAACAGACGACGACGTCTGTTTCGTCCTCTTGTGTGTTTCTTTCGTTTTATGTCAATGTAAATCACCAACACGCTCAAACCTTTAACTAATATCTTCGTCAGATAGTATTCTTACACATAGAGACGCTCGTCATCGCAGCTGCTTGTTATCAGGCAAAACGTGACTTCACGTTACGTCAATACTATCCCGAACGTCATTGAAGATGTCAGGAACGTCAGCTCTTTTTGCGACAACGCAACAGATGGCTCGCTCACAAAGCTGGCCCCCAAACATGCAATGTAAAAAGCCTCGATAATTTCTCTCGTGATCTTCTCCCTGTGCCCTCCCAAGACCCTCTCTCACACCAGTAAAGGCAGGCTGGCACAAACAGTCCCTACAATACAAAGGAAGAAGGCCACCTACCGTAGCTAGCGAATCCTCATGCTCTCGGAATCTGTCGTTCCCCTGTCCACAAGCGTATAGGGGTGTCTGTGCTAATAATTCTATGAACTTTATAGCTTTGTGTCTTTAGAACGGGACAAACCATGACTTCATATTTATCTGAGATAGCCACCTCACCTGCTGGTCATCCTTTCACTGGCTCGAATGTCTTTACTGTCGTGGTTGTTTCGCTGTTCCTCGCGAACCGTCACTTGTAAACGAGACGTTTTCTATACTTCGTTTTTACCATACGCCAACGAGCAGCCCCTTTTCAAAAGAGAGCGCCATCTAGTAGCTGCTACCGCAACTATGCGAGTCCGCCATCTTAGCTCGATCACTTACCTTGAGCATGTATTGGACACGAGTGTTGCGTTGCGTCGGCGTTCGGCCAGAACCACGATCCAATTACACGACACGTGCCCAATAAATGGCGACCGGCCGTATCGAAGCTTGATAAGGTTATGAGAAGGACATATTGACCAACTCAACTCACTGGCGTCACGCCACTTCGGTGGTGCTGCTGTCGGTACTGCGCATGCGCAGGCGCTTCACTTTTCCCGAATTTGGTTTCCGTGCACGCGGAGTGCCCACACCTGGTGTGGGCAAAGTGGGCTTGTTTGGAAACACTGGGTTGGTGTATAGGCCCCTTTCCGTAATTCAGTTTGGCCACTCTGATACCTACCGTCGCCGCGTATATTATCTGTACACGGTAATGGCGGCCTTTAAATGGCTGGTAAAGGAAGAGTTCAAGGACACGGTAACGATGCGGAGTCTGAGCATTCCAGATGTTTGTCCGCTGCATTGTTGTTCGCTACGCATTTGGGGGTGTCACGTAAAATTCTTAGAACGCTCGGCCTTCGGCACGCCTACTCAGCGCATTTTTAACAACCATTAGAACACAAAAAAATAAAAACTTTGTATCGATATTTGAGCCACTAGCTGTTACTCAATTTCTCGAAGCGCCACTTCCCAACGTTCGTCGTCTTTTTATTCGCGTGGCGTCTCACTGGCTAAACCAACCACGCGCACATTGGGTGTGCCATGACTCGGCGCTTTTAGTCGCCACGCCTGGGTCCGAATGTCTTCTATACTTCGTTTCACTTCCGAACGCAGCCCACACTGCGGTCCGATGGAACCAATCAACCAGCGTCAAAAGTGCGTCGTCACACCACTCGTGGTTTCCAGTGCGTTTGCTGTCACCAACTAAACGAATCACGCGTAATAAATGCGTCGGGATTCGTCATCGGTATTTTTTTTCTTTTTTCTGCCCGTGATTGGTTTAGCCTGCAGTAATGCGGAGAACAAGTCGTCTGCTTCCTGCATGCGCAGGGGTTGCGCTGACTTCAGAACAACGCCGAGTTCCGATTGGCTTTGATTGGAAGGATAGTCGGTACACCTCAATGCCTCGAGGTGCCTTGACTGGAAGGATAGTCGGTACACCTCAATGCTAGATGCCTCGAGGTGTACCCACTAATTGTTTTTCAAGCAGCCAATAAGAGCTCGGCGTTCCGCCATCATCGCAACCCCGTGTGCAAGAAGCAGACAAACTTGCGCTCCGCATAGCAAACGCAGAAAAACAAGGAGCGCCTTGAAGATGCACTTCGGGCGCTGCATGATTCGCTCGCAGATCCAGTGCTCCTATCACCCAGGCGATAAATGTCGAGTCACCCTTCTGTGGAGGCAAGCGCGGTGTCCGGGATTCTCCGCAGAAGGGAGTATAACAGGGCACGCTGGGAACTCGTTTCGCAGTCCAACGTACAAAGGTGGCGGCGGACAGAAGGCGGCTATTTGAGTATAGTCTACTGAGCGTGACAAGCGTAAGATCCCATATCTGACACTATTAGTGGCATAATAGATCTGTCGTGCGTATTTTTTAGACAGCCGGAAGTTAGTCAGCCTCGATGGGCGTCTGATGTCTCGTGGCTGTATAAGAGAAATTTAGCCGGTGCAGTATACCATTGTAACTGCTAGCCTGGGGTCAACTAGCAATACCGCGTGGCAAGCCGAATAATTTTACGCCTGAGTCGTGTTCGAGTTTGGAGTCTAATAAGGCGCTATTGGCGACGAGAGAGAGAGAGAGAAACTTTATTTAAGAAGTGAGGTCGTTGTTTCTTTCTTGGGCGATGCCATTAGTTCAGGACTCCGTTGGCTCCTGCTATTCGCTTGGCCCGTTCAATCAGCCGTCGCCGATCGTCAGGCACTGTGCTGGATAGCGCAGCCTCCCAAGAAAAGAATGTAGGGTGGGGGATGGGTTTGATGTCGTTCCCCAATGGGGTTGGACTAGGGTGACTACCCGTCCCGCGATTCGCGGGACTGTCCCGCATTAGAAGCTCGTGTCCCGCGTCCCGCAAAAATTCCCTAATCTTCAAAATGTCCCGCATTTCACACTGTCAGTAAAATTCACACTGCAACTCGTGGCGCTGCCGAACAACGGGGAACGGGGAAGCGCGGAGGTCCCTGGTAATCGTGTGAATCGCAATGGTACGCCATTTTCTATCCAAGCACTGCGGGAAGCGACCGTCGTTCATGAAGGAGAACCGGCGCGCAAGCTCCGTTGTGCCTCTCCCCTTGGTGGTAAAATATTGTATTTAAAATTACTCGCTAAAAAGTACTGTAATTATTTTCAAATCACTGTCAATTAAACAGAGTTGCTGTGGATCTTTTTTTAGTGAAGACAGCCACACAAGGCAAAATGTCTGCAACTTACAACAGACTAAAAGGAACATAATATTACAAATTTGTGTAGTACCATGTTGATAAAAGTAAGCGTTGACAGAAAACAATAGCCAAAAAAAAGATTTACTGTTTCTTAATTCCATTTGGTGCATTGAGTTCTGCTACAGTCAATTTTTATGTGTTCAACTTCGACACATTTAATAACACATTTGTCGTAAAATATATATATATATATTGCTGGGAGTGAAAATTATTTGAGCTTAATTGCTGGAATACAATTAGCAGGTGTATAAACAACACAGGATATTGAACGTGTTAACAGAGCCTCGGTTCGTGGTGTGCGAGTTAATAAATTTCCTCTACACCCCCCCCCCCTGCCCTGCATGTCCCGCATTTTGCTAGTATAGGAAGGTGATCACCCTATAGGTTGAACAGCTCCATGCGGTGGCGCCCTTTTATGGCTCCTATCACTGGCGTCACGACCGAGATTATTAGTAGCAAGCGCGACAAGTTCGATGGTGCGTAAGAAGTGCGGTGGAAGCCATGGTCATCGCGTTCCTAAATCAACACGGTCAAAGTTGGGAGTCTGACTTTGCTCTTATTTTCGTCGATGAGAGCGGAACTTCATCCTACTGAAGACGTCATAATGAGCGCTTGACCAATCGTGGAAGACAACGCTTTTGGTCCCGCACGTCGCCAATACATTAGCAGACGGCCCTCACATCACGCGTTTGTCTACGCCTCGTGTGGGCTTTTCTTTGTAAACAGTGCGTTGGCCTATACTTCGATCTCACCTGTAGCATGGACTAACGCGCGAATGCTGTGCTAGCGCGAGTGGCTGGCCTTGACTGCCTTGGCTGGAGCACTCTGCTGCACGAGCGCTCGTTCAGGCCGCCGAGGCTTCATCCGAAGCAACTAGCTCGCGCTTTTAGCGCGCGCGACTAACAATAGTCCATACTAAGGTGAGACGAAGTATAGAAGACCTAAAGCCCCTTCATGTTTCAAAAGTACCGCAAGGTGCGGCGATCCACGAGGCACGTGCAACGTGCAGCACTTGGGAAGATCATGGCGGCATAGCGCACCACTGAGCTAGGTTTCAGACGCCATGTTCTTCCCAGAAGTGGCGCGCAACACGTGTCTCGAGCATTTCCACAACAATGAATGGCGCCACTTTTCCCAGGATAAAAGTAGGGGCTTTAATAGGACCCCCTTCATGACCCTCTATTTGCAATGCGCCCGTAGCTCTGGAGTTTGGGAATTGCGTATCTGGGGGGCGAAATCGAATATTCTTCGGTCGCGTTTCGGCCTCGCGCCGTTACGCCTTTTCGCGTGACTCGCAGACAAAATTACATTGGTGGAATTAAAGTTGTGAAATAAGCCAAGAAAAACTCAAAAGCTACAAAAAAGTTTTTTTTTTTTCCGGCGTTTTGATATAGGACACTGAAAACGAGAGCTGTATTTTCTTTCCTTTACGTAAACTCTTCCTTAGACATTTCAGGCGCTCTGCACGCGGGTCGTAAAAAGACGCTGACACGCGCCCGTAACCGACCGTGACTCGCGCAGGATTGAACGCTGCAGCGCCGCTGGATTGCATGGTCGCGCCTTACGAATCCGCTCGCGCCCCCTGGCCGAGAGAAACGGGCCTTTCCTTCGCGGAGCCGCGAGATACCGTTTGGTCGGTGCCGAGTTGACCCTAAGAACAGCAATGCGACGGGCCGAGCCAGAGGTCGGTGGTTGCGGAGGGAGAGCCGGTTATATTGAGAAGCCGTGACACCGCAACTTATCTCTCGCTGGGTTGTGCCGCGACCGGCGCCATCTGAAATGGCGGTGACATAGAAACCCGAGAGCGGTGCGGCCGGCTATCTTATCGCATTGTTTGCAGAAGCTGCCTGCGCGTCCTGTTGTTCTTGTAAGGGTCGCAATCGGAGACAAAGTTGCCCAAAGAAGAGCCATGTACGCGTTCTTAGCCTTGTTTTGCGTATATCCTTTCGGCCGGCCTCCGAGGCACGAATAACTCGTCCAAGGCTGCACGCGCTCACTTTCAGAGGCTGGCTTCCGACAATGGCCATTTCCCCACGTAGAGACGGCAGCAAGCGAGCCAGCGGCACAGAAACTACCCTCAGGGAAATCGAATGAATGATTAAATGAATGCATACGAACATAGTCACTGACTATATTCACCAACAACTCATACATTGATTTTGTTTTATTGTTGCAAATGACTGCAGATAGGCGTAATCCTAAACCTTTCAAGCTTGGGAGTGGTGTACTTGAAGAGAAGAAAAATATTTTAGAAAGCAATATTTGAAAGCTCCGTCCAGATCAATTACGAAGATAGCAAAATCGTGCACCTTTTAATTGTTTAATGAACTCAAACCGAAAGTGCTATTTAACTTTCTCTCTTTCCGCCTCATCGATCACGGTAATCATGGACGAGCGCGCGCCCCTATCTGCTAAACGCGCGATCATTTTGCGCCGCGCTTGCCCCGTGTCCTTTCTCCGCGTGCAAACACCGCGTGTCTTCTTAGTTTGCAGCTCTAGAGGTTTTTTGCGTGACACAAGCGGGACATAAACACAGAGCGAGTAGACAGTCTTGATTAATCTTCTTAGTTTGGTTGTCTTTTTTTAGCAGTGTCTTACATAATCGGCTTAAAATGTTTTTCTATAAAAGAGTTACGTAAAAACAAAAGACGTGTTGGAGACTTTTTTAGGCGACCTGAGGAATAGCCCAAATTTCTTGACCACTCCCCAATAGGGAGTATTCACTGGTGGCCATAGCTGTGTGCGTGAATGCTGAGCGCGTGCTTATGTCGAGCTTCCACACTTCTTTTACAACGGTCTAAGCAGCCTATCAGTATGAGCTCGTTTTGAGCACGCACTCTAAACAGCGCCCTTAAATATGGCGTCTAGTGAATACCACCTATACAGACCTTTTGCTAAACTACCCAATCACCGAGGAGAATGTTGGAAACGTAGTTGCAGGCGCTGCCCGCGCTCGCGTTATCTGTGTAAAAGGTTCGAAGTAAATAATCAAAATAAGGCGGCGATGAACGCGCGTGGAAAGGGCCATTTGTTTTGGGTTTTTGCTTTAGAGCAGTCGCTGCTACAGGAGGCAGCACGCGCAGCGTGTGTATAACATACACTCGCGCACGCTCATTTGTGCTCGGGTAATTAAAAAAAATATCGCTGCTAAAAAAAAGAACTGGTTTGAATTGTTTTATTTTTGTCTTTATGCAACTCGCGGCATCTCTAATTTCATAAAAATATGTGTTCGCCATCTATATCAACGACAAAGAGAAGCGAGAAGGGAGCCCGGCATGGGGGGGGGGGGGGGGGTGCGATTTTCGACGGTCCTTTCCGTATACTAGAAGATTGTTTTCGAGATTAAATTCTTAGGTTTTATAACGCGCTCCTACGCGTTCGGGACAATAAAATAAGTATCAACATTGTAAATTCATTGCAGCACAGAGGACGAGGGACCAGATGAGGAAAGACACAGACACAGCGCTCTTTATTCATCTGGTCCCTTGCCCTTTTCGCTGTTTTATTATTTTCAAATATGTCATACCAACTCGGCCAGGCCTTAAATTTAAGATCGATATTGTGGTTCTCATTGAAAGCTCAAACATTCACTGGGTTTCTTAATTCTAAGATGACTTGAAGGCGAAAGCCGAAGCGCCGATGTAAACGCGATAGCGAACCTCCTAAGACAGCGCGCTCTCTGACCACGCACTTTTGGCGCCGTTTCATTGGTACCTTTCGTTTTGGTACCTCTCGTGTCGCCGACGTGTTTTCGTACCTTTCATGTCGCCGACGTGTTTTCGCTCAGGGACTTTGAAGGTTGACTGAACGATGAAACATATAAAACGCCCTAAGAAAAGCAGGGCGTATTTTGTTCGAGCTTCTGGGGCCGTGATAGCTTTTCGGCGTTCTCATCAACCAATGCCACAATCTCATTGCCTGCAGTGCGATAACGAGATGCTCTAGACCCTCTACGTCCTGCGTTTCTTGATCTGTCAGTGATCTATGTACGCCCTTGAATCGGGTGGCGGCTCGCGGCACCTATGAACTCTCACGGGGAGAAAGCCAAAGTACCCGCCGGCAGTCCGTTCTCGTTATACCTTAATGTTTAATTAAAATCGGGGGTGAAATTGCCCTCACGAATCTTTATTTTAATTTGGAGCCTGTTACGCACGCTTTTTTTTTTCTTTTGAGCCCAAAAACAATTTTGCAATCAAAACAACGCAAGAAAAAAGGCTGTCGGCCCGTTGTTTAAGAATTATACCGGGCCGTAGCCTGATCGTGTCGGAGTTGTGGAAGAGTCACCTAAAAACTTCATTGGTGGACTCGGAGCGGTTTTGGAGGTCTTTTTCGATGGTATACCTTTTTGGTGTGTGCAAGCGCTCTATCGCATCTA
>JAZHYW010051530.1:0-71498 GCA_037355805.1 Ixodes ricinus
TGCTTCGTTCGGTGCATTATTGCTCGAGGCGATTCAGGTTGGTGATGGTAGCGTTGCCCACGATAAGCAGATCGTTTCCAATCTTGTTACCGCCAAAGTGAGTGTCGGTGTAAGTTTTCGGAAGACGACTGAAAAGCTGGTTTAGCTTCAACTCCAAGTCTCGGTCCACGGTGTCGCAGTCACCCGCAAATCAAATATAAGAATGAAGTCTGCTTTCTATGGTTCAAAGGTGTTAGAGGTATTTCTGAGTTTAGCAGATTAAGTAAATATCGGAAGCAAAAACTTTAAGAATTCAAGATGAAAGCAGTAGGAACAATTCGCGCGCTCCTGCACTGTCGTGACAAGGGCAGCGGTGACACAGTATGTATTGTTCGTTACCTTACAACGATGTTGAACGAATGAACGTGGTTCGCATTTTGTGCCTCGAAACCGCGAACGTCATCGTTCATAGCGTGTGTGAAAAAACAAAACCTCTGCTAAAATTAACACTTTACCGTGAGTGGGGCGCAAACTTTACGTCACTTGTGGTCGCATGCCCCAGTTCTGACCATGCTATTTCGCGCCTAAATTTTTTTAAACACTTGTTTTTTTTTACTGCTTGTTTACCGCTCACTATAGTAGAGTTGCAAGTCAAGAAGGTAGCGGCAAATGCCCCTCAAAGGGAATCATATATCCCTCCGCCACCTCCGCATCCAATAGCGTCCCATCGTTTCCGTGACGTCGCGGCCAACGCGCGAGGAGGGTCTTGCCTTTCTGTACATATTTGCTTTATCTTTCGACTTTGACTTAGCATTGTGGAAGCCACGAGAGGGAGATTAGAGTTTTCCCCTCCGATGGAAACAAAGACGACTTTCGGGGATTAGCTTCCCCCTCCGATGGATACAAAGGCTGCTTTCAGGGGCTCGGTTTCCCCTCCGATGAATACAAAGGTCGCTTTCTTAAAAAGTGGGATCGGAGACAAGTTGGCATCACTCTGTGGCCAATATCTATCCATTGAAGCGGAACAAGGAGTGTTTCCAGTGAACTCTTCTTTCGACTGCGGAGGGATTTGAAACGGGCGCATCACGCTTGTGGGAGGAGCTTCTCCTACCTTCTTAACTTGTAACGGACTATAGCTCATCTGTGTTCGTGTGCGTCGTTGCCTTGAGAAGACATTTAAAGCTCGCTCTTCCCACTTGTGCTGCCAGCGCAGTTCGTTCACGTCCGGATTCACAACCGCAATGACCCGGTTCAAAACCGAACACTTCCACGCATTCTGCAGTGCTTTTTTATACTCGTTAATTTTGTATGACACTACTGCGTCACATCTATCTGCGTTACAGAATCTGCGTTACGGGTATCTGCGTTACTTGAAACTAATCTCCAAAGCACGTTTTAAATAAAACAATTTAGTCTGGCAGATTTTATGATTCGACACACTTTACTATTCCGCGATCATGTTTTTTTTTATTTCTTCAGCTGCAAAACGTAAGTGAACCTAGTTATTTATTTAAATAACATAATAAGTAACGCGAGTAACATGATCGTGTTTTTAGAAACAAACTTACGGTATGACCTGCTTTGTGCTTTAAATTTGTCGCTGTCAATATCTCACATCAAATGATTACCTACCGTGCTAAGTGTCTTCAAATCTCATTTTATTTTTTCTAAATGCATATAATTACAGTATTTTATATGGATTGTACTTGAAGATGCCGACAATTCTTCACTAAAACGGTATTCGAAGTAATTTCGCCACGACAACTTTAACAATGTAGACCCGGATTGAACGTTTACCACCTCCATTGGAGGAACATATGAATACCCTGAGTATTAGGAACAACTGACAGAAGTAGATATGAAACTTAAAAAAAGATATATCTAGGCGTTATTGTAGACATCGGGGTATTTCATATAGCACTTCATGCAGTCTTTCACTCACTCTCTACGTTGAATCCACTAGCACATTGTCCCACCGAAACTTAATTTACTTTGAAAAATTTAATTTGCGTGCAACATATTGTCGCCTTCATGACCGAAATGGAGCACTTCTCCTTACTTTAGAAGATTCGAGTTATAATTTGACCTCGAATGTAAACGATAACGAGGTCAGAATTACATTGCCGAGTATGTTTCGCCTACTTCACTACCGAATATTCTAAGGCCCTAATCTTGACATTTGGCGAAACAAGTCGGCGAGAAATCTGGCGGCAGTGATTGGCCGGCGCCAAGGTACAAGTGCGGAGTTGGCCAATCACGGTCGCCAGATGTCTGGCCGACTTTCTCGTCAAGTGTCGTTGGTCGAGAAATCCCGAGGTCAATGTTTGGCCGGCGCCGAGGTCAAGAGCGGCGTTGGCCAATCACTGCCGCTGGATTTCTCGCCGACTTTTTCTCCAAGTGTCCAGATTAGGGCCCCAGAGTTAGGGCCCTAGTTCGAGTATTCCGAGGTGCCGACTGCAGTAGATAAGGAGACAAGCGCGGTCTTGCCGACTCATTCTGACTCTCCCAACGACAACGCACTCTCGCGCATCCGCTATCTCACGCCGACGCTCGCTGTAGCTTTCTGGACGCTCCTTCTTTATATTTGTTTCTGGCACAAGTTCGTCAATTAAACCTTTACTTTTCAGTATACGTTCATTGAGCCATTTCTAATCCGCGACAATATCTACAGCTACATGTTGCTAAAGGCAATAATATTTCGCTTTGATTTGCCTTACTGTGATCCGAACATGTGAACCTTAATACCCAGGGTTCTGCTAGTAAACTGCACTATTACTCTTTTAGAAAATATGTCTTTTAGCCATTTTCCTTAGTGTCTGCATTTCCGACGCTAAAATTAATTCAGCACGCTGGTCGGCTTCAAAATTTAGTCCGCTGTCTTGCCATTAGCTCCATCTTTTCTCCAAGGAAAAACAGTAAATAATATGAAGACTATACGTAGTTCTTATAAGCGTTCCTACAGGGTCCTACGGAAAGTACGAAGTCATTTCATTTTAATTGTGGTACCATACTCGTCATTTCTCAAGCAACAATTCTAGCGTTCAATGCAATAAACACACAAAACAAAATTACAACGCTAGACATGGAAGCGTTTGTACATACCTCTAGAACTGTCGATGATGTTTGCAAGTATCACATACGGAAGCACTAAGAGTACCGCGCATGAGGCAGCAATACGAGACATGATGTTGGAGATACTGTGACCTGTAAGATAACGCAAGAGCTCGAATTTAGTGTAACGTTCAAGCTTTTATAAGTTGAAAACATGTCTATGGTTACGGTTTAATTCTATGTGATATGTGATGTTCAAAACTGGTTGAATTGCGAGGGTATATTTTAATTCACATAAGAGAAGGTATATAATGAATTATATTTTCCGGCACAGTTTAAACAATATTAAGTTTTTTGTGTAAATTTTTGGAGTGTGGAAACGTTTTCATCATAAGGAGGAACCAATGCAAAGATCCATTGGGAATAAATAAAGGTGTTTTTATTTCTCGTTTTCTTAACCAGTATAAAAATAAATAGTTTCAACAAAGAAACTATGGTAGTTCTAATCTAACAAGAGGAACCTGAAAAAGAACACTTTCAAAGCTTACAGAGTAGTGGCCGGCGCTTCTTTCGTTGTCTCATTTTCTTGATCAAACAAACAATTTACCGGGTGTTTCAGCGAAGATTGACAAAAATTCCTAAAATGTGTAGCATTCTATGTAAATTATATTTGTTTCGGGTATGCGTTACTCGTGGCGGTGGATGTCGGAAAATGCACGATACCTACTAATTAGGTTTGCTAATTCAAGTAAAAACGACTAACTTTTTTTATGTAGAGACAATTGACATATGGTTTCGATGAGAAACTCGCTGCGCGTCATCGAAAACCACTAAATCACTAATTTTCAGACAAAATTTAAACACGATGGGAAGCGTAGTAGTGCGCTATGAATACCACCTGCGGAGCATATACAAGGCTGGGGCTCTTAGAAGAGACGGAAAGATCGCGCGGGCGCCTCATCGCAGCAACCGCCAGCCCTTGTATGTGCTCCACCTGTAGTAACTTTAGCTTACTACAACGCCCCTACGCGCTCAATTCTTCTGAAAATTACACATTTAGTGATTTTCGATGACGCTCAGCATGTTTCTAATTGAACCCATATATGTATTTTCACGTATTAAAAAGTTAATTAATCATTCTGATTAATTGGCGAACAAATTAGTACGTATCGTGAATTTTCTGACGTCCGCCACCACGAGTAATGCGGTCCTGGAAAAAGTATCATTTTATCTTAAATACCCTAATTTTAGGAATTTTTGTAAGTTTTCGCTGAAACACACTGTGTATGAACTTAAACATTTCGTATTAAATTTACAGAGTACATACAACTCATTCGGGACTCTCAAAAACAAAAATCGCCGCAACAATCGTAAGATCGTCTTCATATCTGACCAAAATACATTATTCGGAATCGCCCGACCTAAAAGCAGGAAGCCAGCACAAAATAAGATAACCTCCAATAACCTTCATTAGAACAACTTATTCAAACACTGGCACTTGGAAACAAAACACTATTTTGGGTCACTACTTGCAGAACATTCTCACCTGATCAAGCTGGAACAGTCTTGCTCTTGAATGCAGCTAATCGCAGCAACGTGAGAAATTTCCAGAAGACGCGCCGCCTCGAGCTCTTCTTATAGTAAACGCCGCAAAGGGAAATAATACCCGACAGAGTGTTGTTGTTCTTTATCAACATCCTTAGGCCCCTCTTGGCATTCTTACATTACAGCCCTCACACCCCATTCCATGCTGGCAGCATATCTGGCACCGCACGTACTGCTGACAAGTATTTGTATTGATGTTATTCTAGTGCCGGAAGTTAACATCCGTTCTCTAGAAGTAATTGGAACCAGGCGCACTGAGATATGAAGGTCGTACATAGCGCGATGCTGGTAGCGCCTCGAAGCAATCGCCGATATTTCCTGTTTTATTTTTAAATTACAATACATCCTCAAAACGTATGGTACAGTGGGCGTGGATCATTAAGTGGCTTCTACTTGAGTAGTGAAGTTTGACGACCTTCAATGCCTTATCTTAAGTATAAAATCAAGAACGATTTCGTGTTTGCGTCAGTTTTCTTGCTTGGTGTACTACAATGTTTCTTGCCCGAAACTTTATATTTGGGCCGGCTTTTGCGAGTTTTAGTTGAAGGTCGCACTCAAAGGGACGCCTGTTACTCCGAGTGTTGGAGGCAGTTGTGTTTTGGGACGTCGTTGTGTTGTCCCTTTTTCTATTTCTTTGCGGTTGTTTACCCTTGCCTCAAGGCTTTATAAGTATTACCATACCATGCATCAGCTAGCCTCCGCCATTACCCTTATTTCGTTGGAGTCAACTTTCGCTAATTCAGTCCGCCTGAATAATATCTTCAACGAGCCTTTACAAGTTCCGACTAGGACCTTTTTATGTGGGAATGTTTAATTGTTTTACAACGTTACACTACGCATATTTCGATTCGTTATTAACGTTGTATTTCCGCTGTCGTTTATAATGCGGCTAGGTCAAACGAGAATTGTCCTTCTGGGGTCAAATGAGGGTTATTTTTCTGGCGGACATCGCGCGTTTATCTTTGGTATCGACAGATTTCCAGAACGAATTTCGACAATGAACAATTCCAACTGCGTGCTCAATCCAGGATCTTTGAAAACTGGGCTGGCCTTCAACATTGATTGCCTTCATTTCTGAAATATAAACATTTGCCTAAGTATGTCGAATTAAGAGAGTGGTTAGTGAATTTTCATTGATTAGTCACCTTTTAGTTGCATTCTCACTTGAGCATAATAACCACGTGGCCTTATAACTTAGAAACCGCATTTTTGTAGCTTTTACGGATTTTTTTTTAAATTTATATTTACTAAAACAAAAAAACTGAACACTGGTGTGGACGTCGCGCGCGTCGCACTCTGCCAGATAGTCCTCTCTTCACCTCGGTTGCAAGCGGCGCCACCAGATGGTTCCTTGAAATGCGACAAATGGCAGCCTGTCGCGGGACCGGTTTCCCGTCCTTCACTACGGGAGACATGCTTATTTTTAAATTCGTTTTCCAGAAGCGCCACATCACGTAGAACTTGACACTTGCGCTACGCTTCTTGCTTAGGCACTGCTATCGTTACTAACCCTCTATTTTTGTGCCTCAACGGCGGCAATAACGGTTTTACACACGCATCTAAGCGGAGAGATCGCTGGTGCGCTGTTCAAGTCAGCGTCCGTCATGTTCCAAAGGAGACGCTCCGAGCGCTCACCCATTAAGTTTCATAAAAAGAACAACACGTCTATTGTTTTTTTTTGTTTTTGTTTTTTTGCGATGCGCTTTATGGACGGCGGAGACGCTGTCTGCTGAGGCTATTCGGGCGCTCGCCGGTAGGAATTTATCTGTTCGATCACGTCGCTGCATTCGCCGTGCTGTGTGTTCTCACCTACATACCTATATCTATACGCCGTGGGCTCAGTCATGGCCTCTTCTGTACTCACAAAGCCTGGCAGTTCGACGACGGAGCCATATAGAGTGCCCGGTCGCAGATTTGGAGAGGCGAGGATCTGGTGCACAGAGCATTTCTCGGACTTAGCGATTGAGACGGGGGTGGGACCTCTACATAAAAACCACCGTTCGCTGTACCGGCGAATCTGTCTGGCTTCGAAAGAAAAATATTTTACCCATCAAAACAATTATGATTTAATCCGTTCAACACGCCCCGCTACCAAGCTGATTCGCGCGGAGACGTCACCGAGTCGTCGCCTCTTCTCCTGGCTAAAGACATCACTCGCCTTACGAACACGAATTGAAAAGAGCTTGAAAAACGAACAAACGTCAAGAACGAAGTGCTTGACTTTTGCGCTTTTCGTGCGACGTGTGCTTCGGACCGCCAGAAAAACAAAGAAAATAATTAAAACGCGGTTAGGTGTAGACACGTGACTTCCGGCAACCCTCTCCTTCTTCTACACTTCTTCCCAGGCACGTAGCCAGGATTTTGTTTCGGGGGGGGGGGGGGGGGGCCGTCCATGACAAAATGCTGTATGAGGGGGAGGGGGGAGAGGAGGTCCCAGCAAAATGGAAGATTTCGGGGGCCCGGGCCCCATGGCCCCCCCCCCCCCCCGGATACGTGCCTGCTTCTTCCTCCTCAGTTCAGTTTTGATTCCGATTTCGAGCAGATGTGTTTTTTTTTAATTTATTGAAAGTATACGAGATGCTGTTGCACAATAATGATCGGGTAGTTTTCTGCCAATATTAAATCAGCTTGGGGGAAAACACAATTGGGGGCCTTACTTAATAATAACAGATGCAGCTGTAGCGAGAGCAGTATTAATGTAACTACATCACTTCATGAAAACATACGGATGAGTGCCCATTTTGTGCCACTAAGATGGGAAGTTGTATTTCTTGCAAGCAGGAAAACAGCTGATCGTTCTATAATATATTGCAGAGATCCATATATACTCAGTGTTGCGGAATTGGCACCCCCATTCCATTCCAATTCCATTCCGGGGAATTAGAGTTTTCGATAATTCAATTCCTTCCAACTCCTAGGAGTGAGGACACTGGGCCCATTCCCACTCCTGGAATGGCTGAATCGTTCCATTCCATTCCTCTAATTCCTAAACGTAAAAATTGGCACTTGACAGCTTCATTGTGTTGCCTGGCATAAGCAGCATAAAGCTGACATTACCAAACGCACAGACAATTGCAAAAAAATGCAAAATACCTAAAAAAAAACACTGATTTTACTAAGCGGAGCGACGGTGGCACAGAGTGTTTGTTTACATTGTACTGCAAACATCGAGAAAGCCCTTGATATGCTCGATGCTTGTTTAAAGATCGGTCTTTCGACCACGTGGCTTACAACAAACAGCAAACTTAAATCCACTACTTTGTTTTGGGCAAACTTCTTTGCATTTGTCTTTAAGACATGGGAAGGCGTGTTTGTTTGATAAGACCAAAAAAATCCAGTTCGTGCATGGCACAGAAAGTAAGCTATATTACTGAATTCTTCAAATACCTGCACAGCAATACGGCTAGTACGCTGCTGGAAGCGACTCGATGCACAGTGGTAGGAATACATCCTCTCGACAAAGTGCAACCTCTACGGCGCAGCACGAGACAATGTCAGGAAACTGTCGTTGTGCAGGTCTAGTCAGTTCGGTCAGGCGACAAGAGCGGTGACGTAGTCTACTTCACCTTACGATGGACCGCAACAGACAGCACAGCGAGCCATCGAAACCAATCCAGTGCCTTCTGAGGTCGCGTGACCCTGGGGCGCAGCAACGCGCCGTGCTGTAGTCCCCTCACGGTGCTGGATTGCCTGGGGTGACTCGTAGCGTCCGCAGCGGTCCATCGCAAGGTGAAACAAGGTAATTGCAGAGTCTAAGCTCCAAGGGCTGAAATGAGCGGGAATCCGCTAGCCTCGCTTGTAACCCCAAAGGCCCATACGCACATCCGCGTTTCAACGCGTTTCCGAGTGCGTTGCGGCGTCCTTTTTTGCGGCCAGAGCGGTCGCCTGCGGGGCCACGCGCGCCTGCCCGCAACGCTCCATGAAGCGGGCGACGCGCGAGTAGAGACTGCCTCCAACTCTTCGAAGCGTTGCGGTGCGTCCGACCAATCAGAAGCCGAGAGAGTGACAGAGGGTGACGTGTCCGCTCGCCCCGGCGCTGGCCTGCCCACCTTCGGTCGACTCGGCGAGACGTATCCGGTTCTTCGCTCGCAGAGCTTGCTTTTTCGTTTTGGGGAGCGGTGGGGAGTGTATTTCCAAGGTCATGATGGTTCAAGCTTGAAAAACGTCGGGGAGGCCGGCGGATTGTCCCAAGATCGAACACTCGACGCTGTCGCTGTGCGCCGCCATGTTGCCTTGATCTCGCGTACTATTGGTGAGCCGCTAGCGACGATAGCGCGTCTCATTGGCTCACTCGCGGCTGACTGCGTGTCAACGCAACTGTGCGTACTGCTTCGGCGTGCGCTCGTCGCAACGCAACGCGTCCGTTTGCCGCTACGGAATGCACTTACGCTCAAACGCGAATGTGCGGCGGCCTGAATCCACTCTGAATGTAAACATATAACACAAAAACAAACATCGGAACAAAGACCAAGCAGAAGGCGGATCTGAGGATAGTAAAAATGCAGTATAAAAAGACAGGCGTCGGAGCAAAGCACAAGGGAGACGACAAGTGAATCTCCTTTGTTTTAGTGCTGAAGCAACGTAGATTTCGCAATTTCCAAAGGAGTGCGAATGAACGTGGAAGGCAGCAGGGTTACACTCATGCCAACGCTCCTCGAACTACAAGAAAACAATAACTGATCATCTTCGGCGGTGCGCGAGTGAATGAGTTATCAGAGCACTGCGAGTTATGAGTCGTCCCCGCTCCTACATCTCAGTCTGTGCGCGCGTGTTGTATTCTCCATGCCTTCGTTCTCTTTGCTTGGTGCTTGGTTTTTGTTCGCTCGCTCGCTCTCGTGTAATCGCCAGTAAAACCCGCCACCCGCGAAAGGCGCCACCCCCCCCCCCTTACCTCCCACTCTGCTCTTTGCTTTGACGCCTCTTTTTTGTATTGCATTTTGCGTATAAGTCTGTTAGAGTCTAATGCGGGTTAGCTGCTCTCTCGGCCCGCTCATTTTATTTGGAGCAAATCGGTTCGCTGACTGGCTCAATTTCGCTGACCATAAACACTAAAAAAAAATTATATATATATATATATATATATATATATAATGGAATGAGTGATTGACATGCAGCTAGTAATATTGTGAACGGAGGGGAGAAGGTGGTTATTGAATTTATTGCATTGTTAGGGAAAGGGAAAAGAGCTGGCGAAAATTGGGCCAGAGCAAGTGTCTCTTCCTTCCTTTCCTTAACTTTAATGCAGTAATAAATTCACTAACCAATTCTCTCTGTTCAATATATATATATATATATATAGAAGAATCCCCGTGCTCATTCCATTCCCATTCCATTCCCATTTCAACCCCATTCCATTCCCCTCAACGTTGCCATTCCATCTCCCATTCCATTCCGTCAGCAAAATGCGGAATATCCCGGAATCATTCCAACTCCGGAGTGGCAACCCGCAACACTGATATATATACTGTAAAGCCTAGATGTAAATTCCAATATTTACCATGCTTGGCAGCAAGCGCGTGCGTGGCTGAGTGGTTACCGCGTTGACTTTTCGTGCGGAGGCCCAGGTTCGATTCCTGGGAGTTCCACGGATTTTATTTATGCTTTCAGCTTAATGGTCTGGTGAATTCGAGGACATTGTTGTTTATTCTAGGCCCGGCGATGTTCTACGCGCCGAACCTTCCACGCCGATTATTCCAGAAGCCGACCAGGCGCGTGTGTGGGTGCTCCGCGATTGGCGAGCCGCAGGCCGTTTCGCCTCAGCGTTCGCCCGACTCTGTTGTCACGCCGACTTCGGGACGCCCGCGACGCTCTCTTTGTTATCTTTCTTTTCCCTTTTATTTTCGGGCACAAGTCTCGCCCCATGAAACGTTCCAGTTTACTCAGTTATTATCGCCTCATCACTTGTCAATATTCGTGACAATATGGAAGCATTTTACGGTTTTAATGGCATCGTCCGCGATCACCGGCAAATCCTCGTTCCCTTATCTGCCGTTTCAGATATAGCCTGCCAGCTAGTATAGTTGTGGTATTGTTGCGTTAAGATATATAAGGGCGAAGGCTCCAAGAGCCAATGTAGGGGGTAGAGGAAAGAGGAGAAACAATCGGAGCTGTACCATGTTTCTGTTTTAATGCAATTTAATGCAACTGAAAACAAAACACTGTTAATCGTTGTCAATCGATTCCCTCCTTCTTTACCTGCCATGTTGCTGCAGGAACTACTGGCGATACTATTTCCGCGTTATTCACAAGTAACGTTGGTTGCCGTAAAAACATACAGGGATCATTGAGCAGTCCCCTGACAGAATTTATCGAATCTGGGATATATCAATATGAAATTTATCTTTGTTTTCCATCGTGCTTTTTTTATATTTCTGTTTAGCCTATTTTTTATTTATATATTGACGAGGAAACTACCATCTTCTGCCAATTAATACGGGGCGTAGCAATCATGGCTTCATCTCTTTGAGAAGGACCCACCGACGGCATGTCACGCCCCTTCGGACGTCCCTTTATATTCGCTGAGGCCGTGATTTCAAGTTATTTTTAATTAAGTATAGGCCACAAATTCCGTTTTACATCCATTTTGCCAAGATTCACTTTAAATTCAGTTAATTTCATTGTAGGCCTACCTATTGTGGAACATGTGCATTCGCTAATGTTTAGAAACATTGAGTCATCTACTTTCTAAATACTGACATAATTATATGTTTCCTATTGTCACATTCCTTTAAGATATAAAAGAGGCTAAGTTTTGGATATAATAGAGCGAAACAAAGCAAAGCCATATGGTCTTCCATAATGAGACAATTCACCATTTATTAGGGAGAAAAACATTGCAACCCAAAAATGCATCCACATTATTCGAGTTATGTGCTAAAGGTTTATAGAATTCAACACCAGTTTAGTCGCTGAAAAAAGACATCCAGAAAAAACCGTCTTCTTTAATATATAGGGTGGTTCAAGACACTATGTCTGATCTGAAATGACCGTAAATATCGACGCCTGTACGTATAATCTTGGCACTTTTCTGCCAAAGGTGTAATTCAGGTCGGTTTTTCTGGTAAAATTGCTAAAAGCGTAGTTCTCTTCTAGTAAAAATAGGACCAAGAAACTTGCCAGGGTCTACGGCAGCAACGGCATGACAGTGGTCCAGTAGCGGGTGTGTTTCTCTTCATGTTCGTATTGATAGATGGCGTTACTCTCCTTATCGCGACGACTCGCGTGACCACCATGGTTTTATTAAATGAATATAATTCATTAAAAATGTACCATCGGCTAAAAAATGCGAACAATAAAAGTAAAACTTAAAATAAAAAAGCGCGTTCAAGCAAAACGGCAGCGCTTTGCTTTCGCTAACGGATTGTCTGCTTGTCGTCTGCTTTCTTTCTCGCTGGTCGGCTGCACTTCGTGACGCTGCTTCCCGACGCCATCTATACGAACGCCAAACACACCCCGCTACTGACTCACGTGGGTCGCCGCCCGCCGTAGACTTCTGGCAAGTTTCTGGCCCTATTTTTTACTAAAACAGAACTACGCCTGTACTCATAAAAAACCGACCTGTGAAATACACCTTGACGAAAAGTTTAGATTGCTTTAGGTGCAGGCGTTTGATTTTTTACGGTCCATTTGGTGATCGAGCCTGGCGACTGGAACCACCCTATACATAGAAAGATATCTTTACAGCTTTGGAAACTAGCGCCTGAGAATTTAGAAGGCCCGCCAAAATAGGTTTCGACGTATCGCGTTGCGATTTACTACAGAGGTAACAAGGAAGGGAACCAGGGAGAAAATATCATCGGATGAGTTACCTTGTCCAAGGCAAGAAAAAGAAAAAGCCCGTTAACCTGTTTTTGTTTGCGGCTCGGGTATCTGCCCGCGACATCATGACCGGGTTCGCCTGATTAACAAAAAGACAGATGTCAGAAGCGTCGAGCGTGCCGGCTAGAGGTTCTAGCGCGGGAGCCGAGCCAGCAGACGATCTTTGGACATTTCACTTGCCGGTGCATCTCTTTAATGTTAAATTATAGTTAAAGATATTTTATTTATTTAAAAAATAAATGTAATAAGAATATGATTTAAATTCCCGTGGCTACTCTATTTTGGTAATGGAGATTATCGGTCGAGGAGTTGCATTTACTCTCCTGTCAGATTGCGCCATCTCTTGGTAGTGCAATAACTGGGCGAGCCCGGTCTGGGCAGATGTCGTTCATGAATGCCGCGGCCGGTAACCTAAAAGTATCTTTTTTAACAAGTTACACTCATCGGTTGATATTTTCACTTATGCCTTCCACTTCGTCAAAATTCCTCTGTGTAAATCGCAGCGAAGAAACCGAGTTTTATGGGCTATCTGAAATGCGTTAGAAGCGTTTGTTTACACGCTGTTAGCACGCTGAAGAGTCATTTTTTTTCACTAATAGGTTTGCGAAGATGAGAAAAAAATTAAATAGTACAGACCTTTGAATAATTCATAGTGACAATGAAAAACATTATTTACACTACGGGAAAACAAGTTGTTTCATGCATGAACAACTATTTTTTCATATGCTCCACTTCGATTCATAATTATTTTTTGTGAAGCCATTCGTAAGATCCCTGCCAATGTAACTCACGACGCCATCCTCTCTTTTTGAGCGTCATATTTTTAATGTCGGAGACGAGGTTTGTTTCCGTGCCAGTGGCCTCGCTATTGCGCGTACATGTCTAACATTCACAAGAAACCAAAAATAATATAAACATTAGGAAAGAAATTTATCACAACGTAAAAACCGGATAATAGTTTTGTTCTTTTCTTTGTTTACATAAGTCTACTCGTGCATCCAAATATATTATGATTTGCTGAGGCGTGCCAACGTTCGGGAGATTGATGTGTCACACCAGACGTTTTCGATTCACAAAAAATTTATTATGCCGAAACTCACCAAATATGTATCCTGAATCAGTCAGTAAGAACAAAAAGGCCGTGGCTTAATCATAATTAAATTGTATAAAAGCAGAAAATGAGAGATATAAAGAAATAATTTACTGCGCACTTTTCTGCTTCTGTTATGTCGGATATTTCAGGATTCAGAAGCAACCTTTTTTCTTGTTTTATTTGAAAGTAGATGCGCATAATTTAAAATTTTCAGTCATTAAATAGTTTTGTATTTATTTTTGTAAGCACATATTCAAGCATATTTGTTAGTTTTAACTTTCACCAAAACAAATGAACCCCTAGGCTACTCCCGCCGGCAATAAACATTTATATATTTCGAAAACTATTTTTTTCGCTTATTTACATGACCGTTCAACTAAGTCAAGCCGTTTATTACGAACTGGCAGGAAACGCTACGATCAGTTCGACATAGCAAGATGATTCGATATAGCCGACAAACATTTGCAACGAAGTTCCACGCTGCGTTCGTTAAAGGCGAAAGAGCTTCTCATACTTACTCGTCTCTTCGCTGTCGCCTTAGTCAACAACGTGCTAAAAATATTTGTTCTTTATTTGCATGCGTGTAAGGAGGTGTTTTATTCGCTTATCTCCACTTCTGAATCGCTTCTCTTCGTGGGCAACCGTTTTGGGATGAGAATCTGTTTTTCTGTACGTGGGTGCAGAGTGTATTTTAGCTTTCTCCTCTTCCGAATCTTTTTCTTCGCTCAGTTTTCTTGGCAACGAGCTTTTAAAATTTTCTTTCTGTCCTACTTTTTTCTTGGTTGGGGGGGAGGGGGGGGGAGAGGGACAAGCTAGAAGACAATTGTTTGCGCGTTTTGGAAGCCTTCCCCGGGGGAAAGTTCGATATAGCCAATATGTTGTTCGTTATAAATGGTATACGTTTTACATGCATTTTTATTTAAATTTTCCGTGAGTTCGATATACGACAATATATTCGCTGTACATGTGGTTCGTTCTAAACAGGTTTTCCTGCTACTGATAAAAAATACTTGTCATGTACTTTTTTTACTCGCCCCATGTAACTTGCCACAGCAATGCCAAAAAGTTTGTTTTTGGTTTTATACTATTTTGAGCATGCGCATTCTAATAGATGCACACATTTTTCTTGTCGTCGCTCGCATGCCCCTCTAATCATCAAGAGGAAAGAAAACTCGTCTATTTTACTTGTTTAAGAAAATACACCTCTATGGTAGAAACTCTCAAGAACAACATTAAGTCATATACGTGAAAACAACCAAGCTTGTAAAATGTTTTATGCGGGATAAGATTTTGAAGACATCGTGAAACCTGTATACTTGCTGGTGCACGGATGACGTTTCAAGCTGAAGCCAATGAGAGTTTTAGTATTGCGCATAGAAGATAAACGCAAGCACTGTGCGTTCGCGTCAACGTTGCGTGCTCCACGCTGCGCATGTGCGCCGTCACCACGTGCCAATTCACGATGAAACATGCAACGCTACTGCGAACGCAAGGCGCCTGCTTCGCTCCTATACGTAATACTAACCGCCGGGTTCACAAACTCAGCTCGTGGGGGCCCTCACTTCCTTGAGGAAGGCGCGAGGAGCGGGCGCTGGCCAATCGCGATAACGGATCCGCCGTCGCGATTGGCAACGCCGACCCTCACGCCTTCCTCGAGAAAGTGGAGGGACCACTCGAGTGAGGTTTGTGAATTCGGCGGTAAAACGTCACTTCTCTCACGGTTCACGCACTCTAAAGTGTCTGCAAGTTCCTTTCCCACATAACACAAAGACAGCCAATCAGGTTTAACAATGAAGGATCCCGGCGAACGACGAACTTCATAGTACCATTAGATCCGAGAAAATGCGACGTTCGCAACGACAATGAGCACAACGATCGTTAAGCTCATTCATTCGCAGGGATCCAGGTACTGTTTGCCGTAGTCGTCTGTCTTTGTGTTCTGCATTAAAGTGAACTCGCTTATATTTTTATAGGCACTAACAACTTAAAAAAAAGCGCAGCGTGTTTCTGACTAAAGTCCCTTGATTTTTTACAAGCAACGACAACCAACACAAACGACAAAGCACATTCCGCTGGAACAAAATGGCGGCATTCAGTTCAAACCTCTGCTGTGCGCCGCCATTCGCTTCCTAAAACCTGCACAGTCACGCAGTCGGTGCTTCAAAGAATGTCGCTACTTGTAGGAAGCTCTTATCTAGGGACTTATTTCTGATGTTTCTGTTTTCTGCTTTAGTCATTCGTGATACAACGTTCTTATCAGGCAGTGCCGCAATATCCTTGACTGCGGAGTGACGATGAGATGATCGGATCTGTCCACGCGGTGTGTTTTTTAAGCTCTCAGTTACTACGCAGTGCGCCAGAGTTGATTTGCCTTTTTTATTTTAATGCAAAGTGCAAACCTACTGCAACTGGTCAAGAGTGTCCATGAGGGCTTTCTTCGTGTACTCCGGCAAAACATTGGACCAGTACGTCCTGAAAGGCGCCGGAAGAGGTGACCAATGGTACTAAAAGCGATGCCCACAGCACTTCCTGCACCGTACAGATGCACCAAAATCCTTTCCAGCAAAAGAGGCGTAACGCTCGAAACCTTCAACTTGACGTCTTCGCCCGTCCGGTCAACGACAAAAACGACTTCGAGACCTACTAATCCGCTCTCGGTGGAAACGGTGCCGTTGTCTCCCGTGCAGAACTTCCAGGGATAAGAAACCTCGAGGAAAGTAGCACGAATGTTCGCGATGATTCGCTTCTCGTCGTCTGTGCAGAAGACTTGATACTTGCTGATCGGATCGAACTCGTTCAGGCCGTTGATGGTGGGGTTATCCAAAAACACCACCCCGTTTCCGATTTCGGTCTTATCCAAGTGCGTCACAACGTACTTTTCAGGAAGGCGCTTGAACAGCTGGTTTAACTTCAACTCCACGTTTTTGTCTACGGTGTCACAATCTCCTGAAGAAACAAAAGTGAAGAGGAACATCTCTTTACGAGTCTGCAAAGATTCTGGTAGCATTGCGAATTCATAAACTAGGGGATATGTGTTGTACTGTGAAAAACAAATTGTGACCAAGACAGCAGTGAGACAAGGGTTGTGTAATGTAGGTTCCCAGTTTAGACAATGTATATATTAACCACGCGACCACTTGGACTGTCGTCTCTTGGTATTCTGCTACTGTTTCATAGCTAAATATATCAAATGCGGAGGGCTGACATGTTTGGATCTGGCATTTATAGGGATATTGTTTTTGTTCCTTAATGGCATATGCTGATAGACGAGTTAGAAAATCATCAAATATTTTTTAGTTCAGCTTAACTAACAACCACATGAATTTGCCGCCTCCAACTGCGTTACTATGCGGACATTTCATTTGTGATCGAGCATGGGCAAGACAAACAAAAACATTAAATAAAGACACCTTAAATCAGCATTACATTAAACATTCTTTGAAGCATGTTTATTGCACTTTTAAAGCCTGTTTAATGTCACCCACTGTTCATATTCCAAGACTCTTCAATATGTTACTCGCCCCCCCCCCAAACCCCTTAAAAAAAGACATACTGCTATGGTTCTTGTACTGAAAATATCCCTTACGATACTCGCAGGCTCAGGATTAATAATTAGGTTTAATGCTACTTCGTTTTACCTTCCTTAGGCACGACGAGATCGGCTGACTCTTTGCATACTTTGATTTACTGAATACAGGTTCATGGCCGAGATACGCTTTAATGAATTGTTTCGGCGCAGCTAGCTTTTACGCACATCGAGCGTCACCTGCTACGCTGTACCGTAAATTTTACCCTTGTTAAAAAGAACACTCGATACCCGCGCTATTTCTTCCAGCAGAGGTCCTAGAAAGCTGAAGGCTAGAGATATATTTTAGTTTTTTTAATGAGCCTTTCATCAGTTGTAAAATGTTTTGTTTCATATTAATGTCGGCTGCATTTTTCAACAAGAGCTAGTAGCATTAAAGAAATAAACTCCAAACTTGAAGCATCAGTCACGTCAATGTCGTTACATACCTCCATAGCTGGGTACGGTGGATGATAGCACACACGGAAGCGCTACCAATGCTGCGCATAAGACAGCAGCAGAGGACATAATGTTGCAGATGTGACGAACTAAAAGAAAATTACGAAATGCAAAGTTGTAGTAAAATTTAACAATCAAACCTCTTTGGGTGTAAACATTATCGAAATTACGTTCTTCTTGAGTGTCATACGACACTATACCTGTTCGATTTCCTCGTAGTGCTCCTGTACGCAAAATTATTTGCATAATAAAAAAATTGTGGTCATAGATATTATGTTTCATGCTAATGTACCGCATGCTGTATAGTATTCGTTATCACAGAGGACTGCATGCAATGTCTCTGGTAATTAATTAAAGTTGACCAACAAAAACAATTTTAGTGCATAGATTGTTGGCACATTCCTGCTAAATCTAGGCAAAACAACCACGAGACGTTTCTTTTTCTTTTTTTTAACTGTACCGAAAATTATGCTGCATAACAACTCCTCAAAGATAACTTCAACGGAAACTAAAGCTACAATTTTAATAAGCACTGTGGGCAAAGAGAGGCCGCTTTAAAAAAACAGATGTTTGTAAACAAACCCGATTTGAGGATAATGCAATTAATGCAAAGGCGCAAGCGAGCTGAAAAAGAATTACGAAAATAATCCCTGGAGAAGGAAAATATTCACTTCCCCAGGGATTATTTTCGTCAAACCCGACTTGAAGTCGGTAGTAGCAAAACCTTCTCACCTGACCAATCAAAGACAAACTTACGCTTTGATCCCTGCTATCCCAGATATGCGAGCAACAAGGAACAAATACGTGCCACTTTGTGCTTTCTATATAACGGACGACACACCGAAGGAAATCCTTCGCACACTGGTTTCTTTATCAACACCCTACAGAGGTAACCTTCCGTGACAGCCCACTGGTCCCATCCTTTCCTGCGGCGTATCTGCCGACACACGTGCTGCACGCAACCAACCTTTTTTATTATTGTTTTTCGTGCGAATGTAACATCCGTTCTTAGGACGTAATTGATCTAAAGAGCAATACAAGATGCGGTTTGTGGATCGCAATCACCTTGAAATTGTGTTTTGGTCACGCCCAGGCAGGCGGCTTGAGTTTCACTCGAAGGTTGCAATATGTAACCGAGTTTGGCTTCCCGATGCCTTTTTCTTCAAAGCATATGTTCAAATAACATACGCAGACGCTTGCCTAGTGACGTAAGTTGTGCGCTTGCTTTTTTTGTTGTCACTGAGAGCTAAACGAACGCACGCCGTGGCGAGTCCTGATCACCTTATTAAAGCACCCTAGAATTGTGGCGGCAGCTGATAAGAACTGCAAAGAACGAATCACGCAGCAAGAAGTGTCAATAAAATGGACCACGGCATTTTTTTGTTTTGCTCTTACGCGGACAGTGATTGTGGCGAACACTCCTGATGCCGAGTGGCCAAGAGGGCCTTTTGTTTTGTATCATAGCTTTTTGTTTAAAGACTAATTCATATACCTTGCATTTTTTTCTTATTTGTTCGTTTATTTTTAATTTCTAATGAAGGTATTATTCAAGAGCTTCACTAGCTCAAATATAGCTACCTTGCAGTCCGTTCACTAATATCAGTGCAGAAATTGATTAGATGGAGAAAATAGGTTATATATGACCACTCAGCATAGGTACTGGAAGGAAATTGGCGCCCAAGTGGAACGATGTTTCTTTTCGACGCCTCAAGTTTTTTCCGCATTCTGTCACTTAGAACAATCTTAATAAGGTCTTTGAGGAGAAAATGACTGCACTGTCTAATGACTGCACCCTTAAATGACTGCACTGTCTCAATACACTTTAGGAAACAATCATGTGAGAAGCTCATGCAATTTTCGTCCTCCTAATAAAATGTCGCTAGGATAAATAGAAAACGCAGAATATCTTTTCTAATGTGCCGAAGTTATCATCTAACTTAAATGATTCGTATTTTTTATTTATTTTTATAAAAGAAAACCAGCAATACAAAACACGCCGTTAGATTTTTTTAGCTGCTGCCCTAATAAAAACAAGTTAATAAACATTCTTTAATATTTTGCTATCGAAAGGTCTTACCATTTATATACCCCCTTCGTTTAGGCAGATTTCTTTATGGACGCAAGGGTAAAGTATTTTAAAAGCTAACGTTATTAGTTGGTTGTACCAGAAGACAAAATTTTGTCGCATTACTTGAACAACCAACGGAATGTTTACAATAAATGGCATGCTAAACCGCTTGAAAAAACACGTACGTAGACTTCAAATATATACAAAAAGTTCCGACAGCCATTTGACGTAGAGTGTTAACCGTAAAGACATTATTATTCACCTTGCTCTACAAATCGATCTACAAATAAAGACAACTATGCCTTGTACGTCAAAACAATTGTTTTATTATTCCAAAAAACTATATTCTCACAAACAAATTTCACGCACACGTGAAAAAATAACGCGGTTTGAAATCGAACACGACGCGAACAAAGTTCGGAGATGTTGCTCGCAAAAGGAAGGCTCAAATAAATTTACCAATTGGTCAATCAAACCACTTTATTAATTTTATGAGAAATATTCAGTGCCCTCTTGCATAAAACTGCCTGTCAATTGCCGGCGACATGAACCTAATTTAGGTTGCAGAAAATAATATATTTCATCGAAATATCATTTGATAGAAATTTAATATTAAAAGTAAAATAAATACAAACCTGGAAACCAAAAAAAAATAGCTCCTATATATTCATAATCAACTGGTTCAATACATGAGAGGTGAAGGTATGGCGTAACGATCACTACAACTAATACCATACTCCGTTTCAAGTCCGACCACAGTTGAAGATTACGACCCGATGTAGCCATTGGAGCCAAGTCAAAACTAAATCGTCACGGCGCTTGTTGAGTTTGTGTTCTGCTATTTCCGGCTTCAAGCCAACTTCTCCAAGGCCTCACCCAAAGCATCAAGAACGTTCGTCGTCATAACTTCCACCCAATACAGCCTGACGGGTCCGTACAAAATGTGAGCCAGTACACTGACAAACGTATCAACGACGCCTCCGGCGCCGCTCATTCCGACGAAGAAATTCTCTGTTAAGACAGGCGTGAGAGCTACGATTCTTGACGCGGACGCACCACCGCCGGCATTGCTCGTGATCATCTCTCCCTTGTATCTCAGGTGAACCGCGTGACCGTGTATGGTTCCGTTGTGTCCGGAACACAATCGCCACGGGATGGCGATTCTGACGGGACGCATGGATCGGAGACTGAACAGAGTCACTCGGTCGTGGCCCCGACAAAAGGTCTTGTACGGCCGGTCCGGTCTCAGGTGCATGAGGCCTTGGACTATGGTGTTCCCCAGGAAGAAGATTTTCGGTATGAGCTGGATTTGGCCGGTGTTGGTAGCCACGAATTCTCGAGGTAGCTGGTCCAATGCCCTATGGAGCCTGTCTTCGAGTACCACATTCTCTGCGGCGTCGCAATTTCCTGCAATGAAGAGAAATCGAGACGATACAGTCGACGTCTGTGGTTATGGTGAAATGTCCAACCACATGGGCGTTCTTTGTGCGCTTCATCGGCGTCCGCGTCTCGCCCTGTCAGCACGCTACTGAAGAGAGAAAGGTCGACAACCCCATCCGGATGCGCGCCTGACCGCGTCGGTGTGGCGCTCAGCAGTGTCGCCCAATCTGCGATCCCTAAAACATCGCACAACCGGCATCAACCACCTGTTTAGAATGTATAAGTACCGCGCCAAGAAGTTTTTTTTTTCTTAAAGCTTACATTCCTTTTCTTTTAATCTTATTTTCAAGATAATTACCTGTCAATCACAAAATAGTCGTATACCTTCCTGCATCTGCTGCACGGACAGAGACTTGGATGTTCCAAAGGGCACGTCCGGCCTCACTTCCGGCCCGCTCGACTGTGGTTAGCATCTGCCTGGCAATTGGCCACTTTAGGCGTCGACGCCGAGATCCAGGTCCCTATTCTGGAAACTTATCTAAGAAGTTGGCGAGAAATCTGGCGGCTGTGATTGGCCGGCGCCAAGATCATGTGCGGCGTTGCACAATCACTGCCGCCAGCTTTATCTCCGACTTCTTCGCCAAGTGTCCTGATTAGAGCCCCTGGTTGAGACAAGCATCGGCGCCTCGTGCGCGCCGCATTGTTGCGGGTTATCTCGAGCGATGCGCCCCGATGCAGGGAGACTCCTACCCGGTTGAAACGGGTGAAAAAGCGCCTCATATGTGGTTGGGGCTTAAATGTATTTTTACCAAGACGCACCTTAAAGATGCCTACCGTGGTCATCTTTTTACAAGAGGCTATAAGAGCTATATATAGCTTCACATGAGCTTCGACAACAGCCTACGTTCGTATTGAGCCAATCAGGCAGCGGCAAAAGTGCGTCGTCACGGTGCGCTTCATCTTTGTACGTTTCCTATCATTGACTACACCAATCACACACACTGAATGCGCCAAGATCCTTCTTTTTTTGTTTCAGAGGGGCTATTGTTTTAGCGGAACATAGCAAAACTTCAAAGAGAACAATGGCCATGGCGATACACTTTCAAAGCTGCTTAATTTTCTCCAAGGGAGACAATCAAGGGTGGTTCAGAACAGCATCATCGCTCCTGCTGCTTTGAGTTATCTTCCTTCTAGACTGAAGCAGAGTTTTGGCCTCGAAATGAGGTGATCTCCCTTGCTTTATTGTCGCAAGAAACTACGGTATCCTTTGCCCTATCTACTGCCGAGCAAGGGCTAGGCTGAAATTAGGGCACAGATGCGATTTTTTTAGGCATAACTTTTTTAATACTACAGAAGCTAATCAACAAATTTATATGGGGAAAAACTGTGAACGATAGAACTGTTTGACTCAACGAAAGCGCTGAGTGTCCGTGGCAGGGCTGAAATCTTTTTTATGGACTTCCACTGAGAAAACATTTTGACGCATCAGGTGTTTGTAGGTTATACGTATGGTTGTGTACTTTCAAATAAATAGAATAACTACAAACAAACACCCGCCTGTAAATTTTCTGGCAATTCGTATTAATGAGGTAAACTTAGAATTTTAATGTACAAATGCAAACAAAAAGAATTTAAAAAAGGCGAAATTTTACAATTTTTGTCAGAGCACATGATAACTGTCACTGAGGAAATGCCACTCCAGTTTTCTCCCAACCCTAAGACGATTGACAAAAGGGAATTACCGCTTCGCTTGTTTAGGTTCATTCAGGACAACAGATTAATCTACTTTCGGGTCACGACAAAAGTCACTCTTCCGGTTTCGTTTAGGCCATGTTATTTGTGCTGCTTAGAGGAAGGAGGGGTTGTACTTCTGTAACAGTGAAAGCTATGGACCATATAGGTTTTATAGAAAGGGGCAGTTGAAGCTTTTATAATATATCATGTACCAATACACCCAACACAGCCATGTAGAAGGTTGACTTAAACTTGATGGAATAGGATGCGATGAATACGAGCTTCCCAACGACTGCCTCCAGGAGTTTGGTGGTTTTAAGATATTGATGTTAATCGAACCTACACGTGTTTGCATCTTTTTTTTTTGTGGAACAAATTATTATCTCAAGTGGAAATGGCGCAGACACGAAATCAAGCTGAATAAGTATTAATGTATACATTCGCGTTCATTAGGATCTACCACACGTTTACACGCGGATATTCTTTATTTTTTAGTTTGAATTATATAAAACACTTCAAAATTAAACACCGAATTTTGAAGAATTGGGAATTCAACAAAAATAAACTCCGAAAATCTCTCAAATTTTTTCATAAATTAAATTTCGAAAAACACCGTCTGAATTTAAGAAAAATAAACTCCGAAAACACGAAATCCTAGTTATACATTTCATTTCATTTCATTTCATTTCATTTATTAGCCATTTTGAAGTGGGGTGGCAGGGACAAAAGGCACTTAATAGCACCTCACCAAGGTCCCAAGACATGACCACATTGAGCGGCCAAAAAGCACAACCTGCCTCTAAAATAAAATATTAACACATACTTTAAATTATTTGAAGAAGTTTTATAAGTTTTATATTATGCTTTATAAGAGGAGCAGACGCGGATATGCAGAATTATTCACAGCGTTTTATCTAATTTATTCATATGTGTTCATGTCTGTAGTCTCATGACCTTATTTTTTCATTTATATTATTATTATTCATAATTTTTCTGTGTGGTACCCCAGCATAACTTTTGAGCTCAAAGCACGATATCTTAACCCTGGGCAACCCTTTTCTTAACATTTTCTGGGAGGAGCTTAATGCGTCCTGAGTGTCTTGTAAACTCGAACTTTGAACTATTATTTTTTATATGCTTTATTTTTCAAACTTTTTTCTGGACTTTGATGCCATGCAAGATTAAAATTCACCACTTGCTTCAAGGGAATTCTGCATATTCCCCGCTCACAATATTTTGGGGTGTAATGTTTTGTTTTGCTTTTATAATCATGAATCTGTCTTCCTTTGTGAAGATTTTCGCACAGGTTCAACTGCCTAACACACCCTGTGGTTACAAAAACGTATATCAAGCTCACCAGGTATTGAGTTGTCTTCTGTGCCAGGTATCGAGTTGTCTTCTGTTGAAACAATGGAAATCCAGAGCGCGCCCACCAGAGCGTGAACAAGAACCATAGTGCTAGCCAACACCCTGCAAAATTATATATCATTTAAACAACAATTATTACATGTCCTTCGGTCCTCACTCTACAAAACACTTGTTTTAACATAATATTTGGTCAAATACTGGTTTCTGTAGTTTTGCTCCAAGTTTTTCACTCAATATTTTTGTTCTGCTTAACTAGCGTTGGTGTATTGGTACCCGCACAATTTGACTGACAACTATACTCAAGAATTGAGTGCAACATTCAAAATACTTTACCCACAGGCGCCTTGACATTATGAAAGATTATTTTAGATATATAACTTCGTTACTTACACTGCCGAATTAATTCACATAATTAGGCAAGTCAACACCACCTGTTGTGGCTTGTAGAAGCAGGTAATCGTTCTGATCAAATAAATATTCATTTACGCTAAAACGCAGCTAATATGATACAGTCATAACTGCAAAATATTTTACAGATGTTCGGGTGTGTTTTAGTTAGAGTGATCTGGCTTTATCATTGAGTAATCATTAGTTGCCGTGATGTAGCGAGTTAGACCCTAGGAAAAACAACAGATATAACCTTAGCTTGATTCGTTCAGTGTGTGCCAGGTAATCGAGACTAAATAAAAGATAAGTACGCCGACTAGAAGTTAGAAAAGCATTAATATAAACGGTAACCAGCAAATATTTGCATTCGGAAACTAATACTTTGATCCTGTAAACAATTGTAAAAAGAACTTGCGTCTAACTTGGTTCTCACATAAACCATCCGGCCCATATACTCGTACATGTAAGCATATACGTATGAAATCATTCTTACCACTACGAAAACGGTCCTTTGTGCGCCCGATTCTAGAGTCGTTGTGAGCTTTGGGAGGATGTTTGCCCTATATTCTATGATAACTTGGCAAGGTATAAAAATCCCCACGTGTCGGAAGTCTTTACATCTTTGTTTCAGAACGGTTTCCTTCCTTGACACTGCTTCCTGACACCCGTGTACAATCGATGCCCATCCGTTCATTCTCGCTTCACCACCTTGTCAAAACAAAATTTTCATTACCCCTAGCTTACTCTGGTCACTAGACTATTATTTTAAATGAGCAGTTCAACCTGCCTGCATTTTTTATAACTTTTATGGGTTGCACGAAAATTTATTTGCGCACTGTTCAATAAATATAATAAATTTAATTTGGCGTTTTATGAACATTGTGGCTTCGCTTTATGGATTTATTTATCAGGTGGTGGCAATTTCCGTAAGTGATATAAAATGGAAAATGGAAATAACCATTCTAGATTTCCCCACCACTTTCTCAAATATTACCGAGTGACATCTTAAAGAAGCATTCCGCATGGTAAGTTGAGTTTCTTGAGAATTATGCCACTCAGGCATCATCGAATGATTATTAACTGTTCTTGTTGATATCTCTGGCTGTCAGTGTGGCCAATCATTTTTGAACGGGTTTTGACTGGGAATGCAGTGGGCTGAAAAATATAAGGCATCATCTACCCTTTCTTTCTAAGTACTTCCAAGAATGAGTCCCATAGATGTTCCCAAATTGCATCAGAAATCACTTTACAACACCTTTATTTCGGCTTTATGGTAAGGTATTATTACTTTTTTTGTTTACTTTTACCTTTATTATACTTCTGAGCTCACAATACTGTAATGTAGTCTAAAAATTACGAAAATTAATTTGCTTATAATTGTTTAGTATAAAATTATAGACCTTTAAATTAAAGTCTTTTTTATTTGTTGTACATTTTGGTTCTATCCGGTTAGCTTTGGGTTTAATCCAAAAATAGGCATTTTTGAGAGTGAGGCCAGGGGGCGAGAAACGCCTGATCAACTGAAATATTTTAAATATTGTCCTTCTGGCATGCATTTTTTTATGTGAATTAAGAAGATGGTTTGTTCGCTTGCTTGGTGCTACTTCCCATATCTGATTCCTTTTGGGAAATATGTGTCTAAACTCACATCACATTATTAGGATGTATTACTCTCCCATAAATACATAGATTCTTAAGAAATGCGAAATAGTTTTGCATACGTTAATATCTCTACAGTCAGCACTTCATATTGCTTAGGTTCAAATAGCTCTTTCGGTCTAGACGTCTCCTTCAATCCATTCGTAAATTGTAGCTCTTTACACTAAACAAGAGTTTTTGCGAGTTTACATGTCGTCAGTCTATACAACCTTTGGTCGCCCTTTTTTGCTTATCTAAACACGTGCAGAACATGCCATTGCAAGATGCTTCGTCAAAATAAAGAAACAACCTGGGTGTTTTCCATTTACCTTACCTGTCCAGACTCTTGAAAAGCCAGCACACACAGGCATGAAATCCCGTAAAGCTATTTCTTTCCCCAGAACAAAAAGCCTTGACGTTTATCCCGTTCCTGCTGTGCCCCGTCATTACTGCCGCCCAGAAGCACCTGATCGGTACAGAAAAAATATATCCAAGAACATTCATAATCCCGTCGACTATATCATTGCCGCCCTTCATCCCAATATGCAATTTTTCTAGCAACTTCGGCGTCAGACTCGCAATTTCCGAAACTCACCTATTCTCAAATTTTATCTTCTTCGCATGTAAGAAGTCATTCCGAAGCTCAACAAGGTCCCACTGTGTCCCTAACACAAGCTCCACGGAATGAACATTCGCATGGGTTATTCCGGGCGAAAAACTGTAGAGGGTAATGAATTTGTCTCGACCCTGGCAGTAAGGGTTGTACGGCCTATCGAGACGAAGCTGGTTTACAGGGTCGACCGCCGTCTTTCCCAGGAACAGGCCTCCCAGAATAAATGGGGTGTCTTCACTTTCAGTCGCAGTGTGTTCCTCGGGTAGACGGTTCAGCCATTTCTTCAGTATATGTTCATTCAGCGCCTTAATCAAGCGACAAAAGTATATCAGGCAGTGGTTATTTGATTTAGTGAAAATCACAGATTGTAATCACTTAACGCCAAACGGCTAACACCCCTCGTCGCCTCTTATTTTCTGTCTGCCGTCTTCTTAATGTTGCACTTTTCAGATTGTTTTATTTTATTCACTTAATTATGTTTTGCTCTCTTTTTTATTTGGCACTTTGTTGTTTTTTTGTCATTTTGAGTCTATGTATTATCTGTAGTACTCTAGTAATCATTTGCCGAATTGTAACGATGACCTATTTTCAATCGTTTCCTCTAAATTCACAATACTTTTCCTATTTATGACATACCCCTCCCACCTACCGATCGTTCTTCAGCAGCGACAATACTGGTTACAGTTGTGTCACCTTGACAGGGACGGTGATTTGAGTGCATAAAAGACGACATTCCAAGTCGACCATCGTCAATACCCAAAAACTTAATAATTTCAACGAACTGAAAAGTTAATATTAGGTAAAGCTTATAAATTTATAATTAAGTTCTAGGTAACGTGAAAACACAGGTTTGTGTTCGTAAACATATAAAACAAGCGATAAAAAGAAGTGTGTGCCAGTGAAAGGTGTGCAGGTTTTCTTACAAATTTTTAGTGCCGGCACGGTTTGCGTTGTTGTGATTTTGACGCCTCATAAAGAGCTAGAAAATCATCATTAATGAGCAACAATGCACGTAAATAATTTGCATATCAATTCTTACCAACATCAAGTGCTTCTATTTTACCTCCTCCGCAAGATGCGTTATATTGTATTCACGAAGATCCTGGTGAGTAAGCAGCTTTATTTTAATCCTCCGCTTTCCTATGTTTTTACATAATAAGCCATGAAACTCCTCACCCTTCGGGTAATGCCCGTATGAGTAACTTAAAGTTTGAGAAATTGTGAAGATGGTGAAATGACCATTTCGTTAAAATACGATAAGACTGAGTAAGCAAATCTTGAAAGCAGCAAAAATAGAAAATACAGTGAAGGACGTCAGGCGACGTCTCTTGAGACGTCGTCTGACTGACTTCTTTCCTTGTCTCTTCTACTTTTGATTGTTTCAAGATATTCTTACGCAGTCTCAAGTGCTTTAACAAAACGGTAAACTCACACCAGCTCGCCTGCGCCCTCACTGTGTTTTCATGAAGTGACCAACAGCATCGGCCACATCTGGAAACTGTCGTCACCGAGCCCACTCCGGGTCCCACGCTTAATTGGCTTTTATCCTGACCCAGAATTGGAAATGAAACAATGATGACCAGCTTTAAACGGACGCTAACTTTAAGCCAACCTTTGTAAAACTCTGAGGTAAGAAAGCAGGCTATACTCGGTTCCACCTTAAATCCCACCGCGGCCGACAACGCGATGCAATGGAGCTAGTCAAGCGGTGCCAAACGTCCATCGCCACGGTGACCTCTGTCTTCGTTGATATGCTATCAGCGGCTAGACCAATCAAGAAAAATAAAACAGCGCAGGATCGCGGATCGTTCGCTGTTCACGATTCAATTTGTCGGCGATGGCAAACGCCAAAGGCGAAGAGCGCCACGACATAGCACTATTGGCGTTGCTGGATTGGCTCCACCTGAACGTAGTGACGGTTGCAGGGCCGGTGTAAAAGGAACTCTTTTTTTTTCTTCTTAGTGGCCTGTTATCAAACTTGCCATAGACGCAGAAATCAACCGAGGCTAAAGTCTATGGTCTATTAAAGAAGATCCGCACAATGCTCCTCTTTTTTTTTCCTCTTTTTTCGGTCACAATGATGTTTGGCATTGGACTTGTTTAGATAAATCTGAAATTCCGATGAATTCTACGGCGGATGTTTTTCCCCGGTATCTTTAGTTTAAACCAAAAACACAAGATCCTAATTATAACTAACCCAACCTGACGTGGCGGCCACAGGATAATACCCACGTGGTGTTGAGTGTCCACCTGACGAAGCACCGGCAATGCAGAAGGTAAGCAATAAACCCCGAGCTAATGCCATCTTGGCAATTTTGAAGACCTCTATGATAATATCAAACCATTTCCGTCAAGGGACGGTCACTCTAGCCATTATAATATCTTGACCTCCAGAATAGCCTGTTATTAAATAAAAGGAACTCTCGGCCCTTAACAAGGGAGGTATTTGTTGCAACAATTAATACAGCAAGCCACACCCAGGATATACCGAGGTTTCGCGTTTCTTACGTTTTCTGTGACTATTTAGACCAACTCGACTTTCTGATTTCACGCCACTGCGGTGGCGCTGCTCTCGGCACTGCGCATGCGCAGATGCTTCGCCTCGGCTAAATCTGGTTTCTGCGCGCTCATAGTGCCCACAGCCGGTGGGGGCAAGCGCGGGCTTGTTTATGTTTGCCCGATAGTTTGAGCAAGCAACTTTGCAGGTAGCGCTATATGTCTTTAATCCCCGAAAACGTAAAAAACAAAAAAGCTTTCAGTTTTTTTTATTTTGGTGAAGAAGGAAGACCAGCGGAGCTGTACAATGGAAAGTAATGGCCGGCCGCAAGTCGGCAAGCCAGAGTGGAAAGGCTGCCGCCATCTATGAGCGACGGCGGCTACCGGGTATGTGGCTTGCCGCCGTCGCTCATAGATGGCGGTAGGTGTCCAGAGTTTGGTGTCTTCATTTCTTTACGGGGGACACGATCCTGGGGAAACTATACCTTAACGGGTCCGCTGTAAAAAAACTCGAGGTGGCTTTTTATGTTTAAGCTTTTTTGCTTGGGGATTAGTTCTTCGGCGTGGTCGTCAGATAATGACGATGTCCCATTGGCTGTGTTGCTATAAAAAGACGGTCAGGACTTGCCACCTTCTGCGAGCTACACACGTTGGTGTATGTAATCTCACTGAGCCCTCTTCAAGAATTACTGGTTGTTGTTTTGAATTTTGTTTCGAGATAAACCGTTAAAACACGTACTTTTGTTTGTGCACAAATATCAGCTCTCTTTGTTCTGTGGCCCATTTGTTCAGTTCAATATCAAAATGCAATATATTTGTTAACGCTGCATCTAGAAAATCTCACCTTAATCGGAAAGAAGAGTTCACTTGCCCGCCACAGAGAAAAGTGTCCGTTTCAAGTGTTTGAACGGAAACCTTATAGGCAGCCTGCCAAGGTCGTTGACTGGAGCCACGTGTTGCGAGTTTTCCGGCATTATGTTTTCGTTGTTTTCACTTGTGCTCTCTTGGCATCCTTCCTTGGCAGTCACTTTTGATGACAGGCAATCTATTTTTGTTCCTCTTACGTTCCTAACATTGGCATTTGGTATCGCTATTTAAGTGTTTTAATTTTACATTTTTACGCGATTCTATCTGCTTTTACGTGGAAGGTCAAGCAGCGAATAATCAACAGAGGCAATCTCTGTTTTGATAACCGGGAGGCCAGATTAAACTTTTGTAGTCGGTACGGGACAATTACGCTTATTGTAGTTTTATTATTTTATATTATATATGTTGGAAAATCCTCCTATCTGCTGGTATTCGTAGTTCATACTTACATGTGTACGATATAATTAAACGACGTATGTCAAGCGGCCATAGCTGTATTTATTGTTATAGAGGATGGTATACATGAAATGGTACCTTTAGACTCAGAGAACTCTCACAGCTCCGTCTCATTATTCTATATTTTTTATGTAAATAGGTCACGTTTATTCATTTCTCGAACATAAAATTTCAACTTTACTATGTTTAGAATTAAACAAATCGCGTGTAGCGCGCCAGCTGTGTTTCAGTCAAGATCTACAAAATGAAGGCTTATATGTTGTTGATCTTTACGAAAATTCTTTTGCCTCATTAGTGAACTTGCATGCTACTATTATGTTTTGTTACTTGTTTAACATCAACATTTTTTTTAGTTGGTTAATGAAAATTTGTTTCTAAAGCATCCGACATATCCTGCAATAATGATATGTGTCTTTATATCATGCATTCTGTTCTCATAAAAATATTAATAACACCAAGACACTACATTTATTTTATTGATAATATACCGCCCGCAAATCTAACATGTTGATTTCAAAGCTAACGCGAACCAGCGTTCTTCGGGGTTACCGCTGGCGCGTAGAGTATGACCATCTTAGGATGATACTTGAGGTAGACATTAGAATACTTAGAAGTACATGTCGCGATGGTACGGACAAGCATTATAAACATTTGGGTAATATATAAAGATTCATCTCCTATATATTTATTAATCACTTTTCTGATCTCACAACATGTAAGATCAATTGGGCTGCATCTAGTCTAAACAAAACGCCTACTGTATTATATTATTTTAAGCCTGTACAGATTCTAGCAAATTCAAATCAAACTGTCATTCGTCCCAAATTTTATTAAAGAATGAACTTACTGCTAATTGCGTCTCAGTCTACAGACAGAAACGTAACACACCAAGCCCTTTATTTTAATAAAGGTTTATATTTCTCAAAGTACTAAAAACAAGTCTGTATATAAAACAACCATTCCCGACTGATCCTCTTTCACTGAAATACTCGGGGGTAACATTTTTATGTCTATTTTATACACTTTTACGTTTTATAAGTTTGCTAAGAAATTGGGAACACGGAACATCACCCTCGGCAGTTCCATAGAGCCGACATCCCAGAAGCTAAAACAGCGTAAACATTAATTGTGAAATGTAGTACAGTACTGAGTTATACTCTCAACGTCGCTCTTCATAGCAGCAATAAAACGCCGGGCCCAGCCCACATTCTTAAGAACTAAAAACTCGATCTATTCTTAAAAGCAGCACACTACTTTTAGGCATTTAAAGAAACAGCCACAAGAGAACAGTTCAAGAAAACGCCCTTAAAGCACAACACAGCAAAACCTAAGCCCTAGAGGCTCGGGAGCTACATCAGCATATCGTGTGTCTCGTTTTCGTAGTTGACGGGACAATTCTTGCTGCTAAAAATGGGAGTACAGTGCTATATATAATTCTAGCTCCAGTAAAGTATCTTTCAGAGCGTCTTGAACGCTCTGTGTCATCAGCTCCACCCAGAGGAGTCGGACGGGTCCGGAGAACAATAGACCCAATGTATGGACGACGAGGTGCAGTGTACGGCCACCGCCCGTCATTCCAATGTTGAGGTGCTCCAAAACCACGGGGTCAACTCCTCGATGCTCGACCCTGAGTAGTTGCCAGGGCCCCTTGTGATAAGTTCTCCCTCGTATCTGAAAAATATTTGGAAATGGGTATATTTATATGAACATGTTTAACAGGAAGATAAACTTCTTCTGAGTTATGCAAAATGAACAAACTGACTCAAGTTAAAAAAGGAACTTTTTTACTAGTTCGTCGATGTTCAAAACCCAAATCTTATGACGAGGAACTACAGCCGACAACGAGAGTCAAAATGCGGTAATTTTATCTGTTGCTTATGGCGACTGAGAAATTTCGTTTACAGTGACATCACATTCATTGGGCTGGAAGTTCCACTCAGCCAGATTCAATAGTTTAACAATAGCTAAGTTCGATCAAACCAATTAAATATATATATATATATATATATATATATATATATATATATATATATAATATATATATATATATATATTTAGTACTACAAAATATTTATTGTAAACTTTTTCTCAATATTAAAAGATAGACCCATTGGTGGATCCTTAGGGAATGCTTTAGCATGACTCTTAGGAAACACCAAACGTTCTACTTTGGGAAACGCTAAAGCTGACCCCTTCACTTGTCTGTGTTGGCCTTCTCTTTTGCTTAATCTATTCGCTGCTTCTTTTTGGTTTGCTTACGGGGTCAGCGTTAGTGTGTCCCAAAGGGGACGTGCGTGGCGTTTCCAAAGGACCATGCTAATGCATTTTCTTAGAATACATCAATGGATATTCCTTTACTTTTTTTCTAGCCTACTTGGATCAAGGCTAGAACTTTTTTCACACTCCATTTTGTAGCACAAACCAAGGCACACGCGTTCCGCACATTTGCAAATTCAGACTCGCCCCAGCATCCGCGCGCGCATTGGCTTCCGCCCCGTTGCATCGCCTTCCTCTCGCCTTTGTCCTTCACTACTCTCCTCCTCTCACGCGGAGCGCTTACCCTTGCATTGTTTTGTCCCCAGACGTATGCGGTCAGAATTTCCCCATCATGTGGGCTCTAATGCTAACGCATTAATAAATATGTGTTTTAACACAAAGCCCTTAAACCGCACATTCAATTTTCTATTTAATGGCTAATAACTTCTTTTTTAAACCGAGGGTCCCTAAAGCGTAAAGCGCCGTTCACACTCTTGCGACCGAGTAAGACCGAGAGAGACCAGACCGGCTTTTAAGCCTTTTGCGACTTCTTAGGACCGGATACACTGCAGCGGAGCTGGTCCTAAGAGATTGCAAGAGTCTTAAAAACCGGTCTGGTCTCTCTCGGTCTTACTTGGTCGCAAGAGTGTGAACGGGCCTTAACCCACACATGATAAGACAGTAGTTCAGTAGGCCTCCTTCAAATTATAAGCGTCCCTGAATATGCCTGAACTCGAAGCAGCCAGTTTAAAAGTGAACGCTGAAAATATGCCTAATACAGTCACTACTGTCTAAACCATAAATTCATGAAAGAGACCTAAAGCTCTAGCCGTCAAGTCCCAGATCGCCGGAACACATAGTGATCTTGTTAAGATGGACAAATCTGTCCGGCAAGCCGAGTCAATATTGGGTTTTTCTAATGGTGAATACAATAGTGTTATCCAAGAATACTTGCAATAAGAGGCGGTAAAACCCGCCTTACCCATATTGTGCACTATTATTTTATAAATGTTCAATTTATTAAAGTATTTTAATTAACGGATGGTTTTATCTGAATGGCACACATATAATGCTTTATATATTTCTAGATAGTTACTTCAACGTACCTGATCAAATCTGCAGAACTGATCAAAGTTCCGTTGTGTCCAGAGCAGAGACTCCATGGTATGAATGCACGCACTGTACGGGTGGACCTCAAGCTGAAAAGAGTGACAGTGTCGTCGCCCCTACAAAAGGTCTGAAAAGGCCTGTCGGCTTTCAGATGGTTGATTCCAATGATAGTTGTGTTGCCCAAGAAGATTGCTCCAGGTATCAGGTGTGTGCCTTCCGTTTCCGTGACCACGTATTCTTTTGGTAGACGCTTGAGTAGTTCGTGCAATTTTCCTTCAATCAACTCCTTGTCAGGCACATCGCAGTGTTCTGTGTTGAAACAGGTCAAAATAAAAATTAAGATTTTCTCATTCTAGGGTTTTCGTGTACTTTGCATGTTCGAAACGGCCATATAGAAACGCACGCTAGCACACAGTAATAAGAAATACAACAATATCAACAAGCAAAATTACGATGTACTGAATATTGGTTAGCTTTATTCATTTTGTTAACTTGATCTCAAGGACTAATGTCAAGATGTTGGGGTCCGGATCTTGGTAAGAAAGCGGTGCGGTGTTCAAAATGCTCTCCTCCAAACTCACGCCCATTTATTACAATATCGTGACAGCAACTATTTGCAGCGTCATAGTGTGTTGTTTTTATAATGCACTTCTTGAGACCACGAAAGTTGAAAGAAGTAATGATTTCAAAGGGTGACGGATTTCCTTCATGTAACTGTTTCGTTGCTTTAGGTTTTAATTCAATCGCAACATCCAAAGTTCAACATTGCCGCAAAGTTTCGGTCAGAAAACTGAACAGTAAACACCGCCTTAATCAAACATAATATGAGGGTTTTGTTTGCTATGTTAATTACATTTACAGGAAGGTTGCAATCTTCATTTGTAGAAATATATCAGAAGTTTTAAGAGCTTGCATGATGGAAGAATTATCCAGGTTATTAAAGGCACTTAAACCACACCTAATATAGAAAGTAAGCAGGTTGATGTTTTGGTATTGTTCCGTGACGTCAATTACTTCGACTAAATTTACTCTTCCTAAATGTGCAAACTTACAAGATGGTTGACATATTCACATGTCTTCTTATTTTCTTCAAAATTACTTAAGCTCTGAGTTGTTCTTTTATTTCACTCTAACCGAGGAAAGAAATGGCCTAACTCGAAACTATTTTAAAATAGTAACAAATATATTTAGCTTTTTTTAATATGCTAGTGTGTTTCAACTCTACTCTAGTCGATTACATTTTTTGTTCCAGTTTCTTGTTTCCAAGACAAACAGCAATTGCACCAGAAAGTATGCACGGAGACGTACCTGACTTCGATGTTGCTTCCGACAATACACTGGTAATCCAAAGGATGGTTACGATGGCACGGTTTGTCGTCATTCTTTTACCGCAGAATAGCTGAAATTTATTTTCATTGGACAAATATTAGATACAAAAGGCGGCTGCTATTCTTAAGAAACTTGACAAAATTTTATTTGTGTAGGACTTAATACCTTTGCTCATTTGAACTTACTCTTTTTATGTCAGCCAAGATAATAAAATATATCATTATACTCATTCCTTGACGGTACCTGTCTTAGCACTATTTAAAAACTCACTTGCATTTCGCCGTCATTAGGTAGGCTTGAGAGGATAAACACCCTTAAAGCGTTGTTATTTTAAAATACCAATTTTGAACAGTCCAATAGAGTTGCTCTTTTTTCTAAGCTTCGCATACACACTTCAGATTAAAAAACGAAGCTTTGTTTTTGGCGACAGAGCAAAGAACAATCCGTAGATAAAAAGAAGCATAATAGCTTATGTTAGTTTAACGGAGGCTAGCGTAACTTTTTTATGTTAAAGCATGATATCCTTTTTAACAATAGCCCGGAAGGACATAATTCCAAAATTATGTGCGTCCGTCCGTTCGTCCGCCCCTGCATTTTTGACTAAATTTAGCTCGTAAAGTGGCGTCACGTTACCTACACACCTCGGGGAAATCGACGGCTTGTGACCTATGCGGAAACTCACTTTCTCCACTAAATTTAGCGGGAAATCGACGTCACGTGACCTATAGACCAATTCAGTTTTCCGCTAAATTTAGCGGAAAAATTCACATCTTGTGACCCAAACGCCATTCCAGTTTTCCCGCCAAATTTTGACGTGAGATCGACGTGACGTCACCATTCATTTTCCCCGTTAAATTTAGCGGAGAACATATACGTCACGTGACACACCAATTTACTCTTATGCATTGTATACATTATAGGACTTTAAAGGTAAAGATCGCTGAAAATTTTTTGTATTATCTCATTTTATTGCACTTTTAAAGAAACTAGTTAGTTCTATGGCTATAACGTACTTTTTTGTATTTTTGGTATTAATAATAGGTTTTTAATGTCAGAGGCGATGAAACTTAATATTTGTTTAGGAGCCGCGGCTTCTCCCGGGAATGCATTTGCTTCCCGCAAACACGAACAATCAGAAAAGGGGTCTGCCGTCAAAGCTAATGGCATGCTCCCCGTTGAAAGAACGCAAGCCTTCGCGCGTAGCCTGAAATTATGCCAGAAATCAAAGCGAGTATGCGTTACACATGCAACGGACGCGTCATTGGCGTAGATAGGCATACTCAAGGTTGTAGTGATCGGCTCGCGTTCTTTGCTGCAACGCCGGTGCCAAAACAATATCTCAAGCATGCAAATCACAAATTCATACTATTTAAATCATGTTCACCTTTGACATAAACAATACAAGCATACCTAACCTTACTTGCTTGTCCCGTTACAATACTGTAATAAAGCCTCTGCAAGCCAGTTCTAACAAAACGATGCTTATTTTCATTTTATACCTCAGCCTGATCATCCTTTGTTGAATTTAACGCAATTATATCAACGCCCTCACCATAGTTCCATACTGCCTAAACAATTCAAGGCGTATACGTGTCCCCCGAGCATCTCATTATAATTCCACAGTAAATCGGGTGGCGGCATTAGCCGATTAGAATGACGAAGAACGAATCACGAAGTGAGAAGTGTGGACAAGCCACGCCCTTCACTCCTTAAGCTGCCACTGACTTCATGGCGACGCGTTTATCGTCGCCATGAAAAATGAATAAACCTAGGATTACAAAACGTTTATACATGCTTAGATAAACCGGCGAAAAATTATCAAGATGGAAGCTCGGCCGAGTTGCTACACTGCACTGCTATTACGACGAAAAGTGTCTCACAAAATGTGTAAAGGGTTTTCCCTCCTTGTCGCCTTCTGTTTTGTTTCTACCTGAGTAGTTCATGTCCAGACACCTGTTAATACAAATCACTTACCTGACTAACAAGCCGGCCGTCACGAATCCAGAGTTGAATGAGTCTGGGACTAAGCACGTTGTACAAATCCCGGGGCACAGCTAGGAAAGGGTGGAAACCGGTTCCAAGTGTTGCGTCGGTCTTCACATTTATTTGGCATTTGTTTTTGTCCTTGGAGGCCCCTCAAGATATTTCCTATGAGACGTGCGTGTTCACCACCTGTTCACTTTATTTTTGTTTCTTTAAAGTCGGCGCACGATGAAGAGGATATTGCATACCGCAGTAAGATTCGTCCGATGGCCTGCTTGCATTCTTCGTGGCGAGTTAATGCCTTGAATGAAGATTATCTTCTTCTGTACGACTTTCACGTCCACTATAACCCGGTTACCGCCAATGCTCGGACTACACTGTCTTGCTTTTATCCGATCAGACTCGGAAAGATTCTATCGGAAAACGTTCGTCGGAACGAAAACGAGAAGCATCGGTAGGACTTTACGCGCCTCTAGTTTTGAGATTAATTAATGAATACCAAGATACTAACTTTACTTTAAATTTTTTATTTTATTTTTGCACATGCTTTTAACCTAAATTATCTTGTGTGCAGGTTGTTATAGATTATGGTTTCATGATATCGATTTATTTTTTGCAAATATGTTTATAAAAACACGGTACAAGGTTCTTCTTTAAAAACCATGCCTCGCAAGAAAATTATGAACGGCGCATTTGGTGACTGCCAGAACATTTAATAATAGAGTAACTTCAAGTTTCTGATAAGTAAGCTAGTTTTTAATAAATAAAACATTATTTTGCATAGATACCGGCACTGACTGAATTCAAACAACGTCGTAACCACCACAAAAGGCCTTTTTACATATGTTTCAGATAGGGAAAAGATTTTGCTGGGTTCGGATTAAATAACCTCTTAACGCACCACTTTTATTATTATTTCTAAATATCTCAGTACTAACAGTCAAGACAAAAAAAGGAAACGATATCTCGGAGGTGTCTTTTTTTCGCTGTATCAGTCTGTCAACAGAAAAGAGACATCCGCTCGGTGGCACTTTTAAATTTGGGTTTATCTTTTTAATTTGTTTTTGCCGAAAAACTTATTGTTTTTTATAAGTTACTTGGTTAAATGACATTATTCAATAGCTAACCATTCCGAAAGTAAACTTTTCGGCCACTGAGAGCGAAAAATCGCACCTCTTTCTTCCAATCTCTACTAGCCGGCACAACGCGTCCATTTCATCACAAATCCATCCTCCATCCAGAGAACAAAGAAATTATCTATTTTTTCTTTAGATATATGCACGTGAATTTATAAGAAACGGCGCACAACATAGTGAAAGTTTTTAATTCGATGAAGACCTGAGTACATGGAAGCCTCTTGAAATTGAACAGTGTTCATAGAGCGGAAAGCGTAAAAGTCAAGAAATGCAGTAATCCGCGATGCACACGAAGAAAACAAACGTTTTCATCAGGGTAGGCAAACCAAATTTATTGCATCGCTTCCAAAGCGTCGCTCAGAGCCCTCCGGACATTCCTGTTCGCCTCCTCAGTCCAGTAGAGCCTAACCGGTCCGGAGAACATGTGGCCTATTATGTTAACAGCAGTGTCAGCAGTATTACCTGCACCCCTAAACCCGACGTCGTAACTTTCCAACTGCACCGTCGAGAGATTCTCGATCCTTGAGGACGTGCCGCCGTCGACAGACTTGCTGGTGACCAGTTCGCCTTCGTACCTCACGGTACCCGCATGGCTGACGACAGTTCCGTTGTGCCCCGAACAGAGACGCCAAGGAATGGACACCCTCATGGGGTATCGGGAGCGGAGGCTGAAGAGTGTGACCTTGTCTTGCCCTCGGCAGTATGTTTTGTACGGCCTGTCGGGTTCGAGGCGGTCGAGGCCGCGGATGGTCGTGCTTCCCAGGAAGATGGCCTTTGGTATGAGGAAATCACCCCCCGTGCTTGGGACAACATATTCTTCGGGAAGCTGACTGAAGAGTTTGTCCAGTTTTTCATCCAGCAGCGCCTTGTCCGGAACGTCACATCGTTCTGCGGGGAGAAGAAGAAACGAAGGTAGTGGCGATAATACAGTCATTCGCAATCGTGAATGACAATGGGATGCGGAAGATACTTCAACAAAATTATTTCGTAGCAGTCGGTGACAGGTCAGGAGAGGAGTAGAAGCTCCTCCCACCTCTTTCCGGATTAGCAGAGCAAACCCTGGAGAGCAGGTCGCCTCCTTTCCAGCGTTCTCTCAGCTAAAGTGGAAAGAATGGAGGACTTTGTCGGAGGGGCTTGTCCTGCACCCTTAACCTGTTACCGTAACTGTTATAGCTACACAGCCTTCCCCTCTAGCCTCCGAATGGTTTGAGTCATCTTCGATATATAACGTCTAGTTACCCTGTTCTAAACATGCACCATGAGATTGTTGTGAAATATGTTTGCTATTTTATTTACTTGTTGCTGTTTCCTTCGTACGGATTAAAAGAATAGCTCTTAGATGCAGGAAACCAATGGTACTAGAAAGATATATTAGAAGATTGTTTTTTCCTATCATGCCGTGGGCTCCACGACAAAACAAAACCTGATCAAAACCTTTAGAAGATTCTTAAGCCACGCTCCCTAAGTTAGGAAGCACATTGTTATGAAAATAGCAAGGCCTGTCACAAATATAAAAATATTTGCTCTCAGATTTACTAGAAGCCGTGTAGCAGTTCATGCTTGTATTAATTACTTTATATTTTTAAATTTAAATAGGCCAATAACTTCGCTAGAGTGCTTAAATAATTACTAATGTTGTGTTTCGTCCATTATATTACCGAATACATATAGATTCGTCATACTTATTGGACCTTGCACCAACAGTCGTCGTCCTCTGGAAATTCAGATGGGAGGTACTAGCACAGTTGCCAATATGACTCACGATAATTGCAACATTAACTTGCTCAACTAATTTATTTGAATATTTGTAGAAGAGAGACAGAGGCTTATCGTGCTCGACGACCGGATGACTTGGCATCCAATGAGTTCTCGCTTGTTATGTTTGATTTTTTATGATTTTTGTCCTCATGTTGTTTTTTGTCTTCAAACGTTTCTAAACTCCAAAAATTATTGTACTATTCAGAATACTTTACTGAACATTTTCAGAAATCGATGCAATTTTACTTATATTTAAGGGGTAGCCAGAAATCTGCTTACCTAATTTCACAATTTCCTGGACAACGCTGCGCTTATGCAGAGGATGGTCACCAAGGCTCCAAGCAGGGGCGTCATTATTCGAGAGGAAGCTACAAGAAGTAACAAGACACTGGATGATGTGCACAGTACATTCAAAATTCCGAATCACTCCGTCTATAATTAGTAACTTCATCGCTCAGCTCACATTTATTGAAACAAATCCTCTATTTGCACTTGTTTTTTCATCAAACTTTTGACCCTACAAAATATTTTCTGATACGCTTAGCTAGAAATATCCTGGCCCGTGACAGAAAAGAAGAATAAACCAAACGCAATCACTTCTTGTAGTCCTAAGATAAGAAACACGTTTAGCCACTTAAACGTTTTTAATGTATTTTTTTTTCAAAAACGCTACTGCAAAGCTAGAAAAGGTAATCTGCGTTCCGTATGTCGTCAGCTGCAAGCATTCATTACTATCAGTTTGTGGTCAATGTAAAACTTGTTTTCGTCAGCTTATTATTCTTTGGGTTATATTGGGGTTCTTTTCTTTATATGTTTCGAATCACGAATTTGTTTGGCAACAAATAAAAATATTTGCAGTGAAGAATCGGCTGCTACTTCGAGGTTCCTACGGGGTTCCTTTATAGTTATTTCTATCGGCTTCGACTACATCCATATTTTTGTTTTACTTTCCCTCAGCAGGGGCTGTGCTTGAACAACCCTATGCTCCAATGTTCAAAACAAATAACCTATCAACTTTAGAGGTTCAGTCATCTTAACAGTTCAATCATAGAAATACAAATCTCTGTTTCCGCTGAATATAAATTAGAAATATAGTCTCTCACCTTGATGAAAAGAAACAGGTATGCGACGAGTCGGATCCTGAACAAGTTGTGTGCATAAAGACCAGACGTGACAACGGGAGATGACTCGGCGAGGGTATAAACGGAAATCACGTGAAGTTGGCTATGTATAAACACCCATTTGAGCGCTGACTTTACCTTGAAGGTGCGTCCCGCCTGGTACACGTGCTAACGATTATCACCTTATCGACATACTATCTTTCATTTTCGACTCAAAGCGTTTTCCTAGCGATCCCCAGGTTGAATGCAGTCTGCAGGCTCAAATGGCCTCCAGGATAATTGCCTTGCGCCGCGGCGTTTTGCCAAATGACGCGTAACCTGTGTAAGCCCTTCAATGCCACCTTCGGTCACGGAGCTTAATAATGCGCATTTATATCCCATGTGTCAACACTTTAACCGAACAGGTAAATTCACGTGTTTGCTTCTGTGTGAAAGAAACTATACACAGAAATATTAAAGCATGAAATGCTTTCTAACGCTACCCCCAATAACAAAAATATTTTCCGTCCGTTCGTCTGACCGTCCATCCGTCCGTGCACTTTCCGCTAAATTTATCAAGTCAATTTCCCCGCCAAATTTAGCGAAAAAATTCACGTCTTGTGGCCAAAACATCAATTTAGTTTCCCGCCAAATTTAGCAGGAGATTGGCGTCTCGAAAAATATACATAAAGTCAGATACCCGCTAAACTTAGCGGAAAAATTTGCATCTTGGGACCTATACACCAATCCAGTTTCCTCTTTAAATCTAGAAGGGGAAACCGACGTCATGTGACTTAAACAACCGTTCAGTTTCCCCTCTAAATTTAACAGTTAAATATATGTCACGTTACACAACCATTTCCCCTCATTTTCTCTCTTCATCCCTCCCCTCTCCTATCAACACCTCCTCTATAACCCTAGGTGATGTTGTTCCAGCATTTCATGCGCTAAAGAAATTTGAAGGTCGAAGTCGGTGCCAATTTTTGTTACTCCTATTTGTTCCTGCTGACGGCCTGTCTTGCACAAGTGTGTGAAATCGTAGGAGGGTGATTTCAGATAAGATCGACCAAAAGGTGGCTAGTCGACATTTTTCAATCAACTGACGTTTTTATATGCCATAGTCTAATGTCTGGTATAAACGAATCCCTACTTCGTTTTGACCAGAAGGAAAATTTGGGGACAGGAAAAGTCGTGAGGCATGAAGAGGTGAACAGTTGCATGAACGCGCACTGATGGAGTGGGCACGTTTGAAAGTGAATAACTAAAATGATAAAATTAGCAGAATTCTAACACTTTATGGAAATAAACTATATGTACAGCTTTCTTGTAATATATAGTAATATTATTTATTCAAATTATATTTCTTTTTATGAAAAATTGCCAAACATATCTGCTCGAACAACAAATGCCAACATTTGGAGGCCTGTATCTCATGAAATAATTTAATCTCCATCATATACTTTTCAAATAATATTGTACTTATATATGGCTAAAATTTAAAATATATATCAGGTATTCGAGGGATTGGATAGTTGTGACATATTTAGGGAAACATAGGGAAAGAATCAAACAACAAAAAATTGACTGTCCAAAAACTCAGGCAAGATATAGCGTAACATAGTAAAGCCGTGCATAGTTTGTCCTACATCTAAGTAAAAGAAAGGTGTCTTTTTCCCTGGTTGTATATGGTGTATTCTGGGGCACAGTAGAAACAATATGTGAAAGGAAATTGTCATTTTTCGCTAATATATGTTTTTGGTAAAAACACTGAAATCTATATTCAAATAAATATATATAAAGGCACACTTTTAAACTGCAAGTAAGCTTGCCCGGTTGGGAAGTTATATGTAGCTTTTGTAATAGCACGCAACATTTTCTTTTGCAAATCAGAGGCTTATGAATATTGGATGCTGTGGTATTACCCCAGGCAAGGAAACAGTAGCTTAAATACCAATAAAAGAAAGCGTACTAGAAAGTAAGTTTAGTTTTAGTTTTTTATAAAGAACATGCTTATTACGTGCGGTAGTTCAAACAACCTTAGAAAGGACCAGACAAATGTCGTTTATGTAGGCGTCCCGGCTATGTCATGCTTGCAGTAATACTTACACCAAGAGATCCAAAAATGTCTACGTACTCGACGACAGTATCAATCAAAACTAACGGCGGTGGGTGCATCACAAGTTATCCTTAAGAACGATATATTGCAGCTTTAGTTTTCTCTTTGTTTATTTTCAATTAGTTGACTAATGACCACCGCACTAATAATGTCAATACTAGGTTAATACTAGTGCCAGTTAGTTGTTCAACGTCGGAGGAGGAAAAGAAATCGGATGAATTTCAAAGAACCAAGTAAAGGCCCGTTCACACGCTTGCGACCTCTTAGAACCGAGTTCCTTCGAACCTGCTAATATCTCTTACGACGAGAGGACACACTGGAGCCATCTACTGGGCAGCAGCACAAACGTGGCGGTCTGGCATATCTCTATTTCTCTCGCGCATTATCCTTTCTTTATTGGCTCAAAAAACTGTTGTCAACGTTATAAACGAGCTTTTCTCATAGGTACTCCGCATATTTGACCTCGAAAATCCCGCAAAACCTTCGCTCTTGTGAAATGCAGTTCCAGGGTCACCGCATAGATGGCGCCAGCGTGCCAGTGTGTTCTCTCGTCCTAAGAAAATTTAAGAGGTTTCAACAGGTCTTGTCTCTCTCTGTCGTACTCGATTGCAAGTGTGTCAACGGGCCTTAAAAAGAAAAAGGTAAAGCTTTTTGTTTTATTGTTTGTTACTGCCGCGCTTTGCAAAACGCAAACGCCAGCGAAGGAGCTCTATTGCCAGAGAATATTAATTAACGACACTTTTTTGGCTCCACGGCTGTAGTAATATTATTTAAGCGTTTTTAGACCGAAGATAGGCGCATATAAAAGTGTATATCCGATTGAAAATATACATTAAAGCGTTGATCACATTGTAATAAAAATCAACAGAGTAAAAAACTGTAAATATGCCTTTTTAGTCGTATGTTTGTAACTCAACGAACGCAATAAATAACTCATATTAATCGATTAAAATATAACGATTACTCGGGTTACAACAGTTAAAGCGATGCCTTAAATTATCAAAACGGAATCATGTCTGCTTATTTGAAGGCTAAAACAGTATAAAGTGTATGCCTTACCTAGATTGAAATATCCCTAGAGAATCCGGAGCTTCGAGGATGTCTGATCTGAGGCGACCAACGGCGAGTGCTGACTATAGACTGCCCACACATTATAAACGGGTTTCGCACGTCGGAGATATTTCTATTTGCCACTACAGGGACCGGGAGTGACCTCGAAGCTATTTCCTGTCACCCTCCAATGACTGCTTATGTTTCTAAACACGCTCCTCTTCGTGTGCGCGCGAGTCTACTGGCCCTTTTCCTGCGAGTCGGCATCGCACCTTGGCGGCTTGCTGCAGACGCGGTAAGTGAGCTGATGCCCTTCTGAGCATTGCGCAACGTGTTAGTTACGTGCATGGCGCGCAACGCCCAAAGAGTAGGCTTGAGCGTGGCTTGATGTTTTTGTTTTTTTTCAAGATACTGGTACTACGCCACACTGCCCGCGCTTCCTTGCAACACACCAGTGAATGAGACGTTGAACTGCTACCGCAAATGCCATACTCGCTGGATTTGGCATTGTCCACTTCTCTTTTTTGTTCTCTGGGCAAAAACGACATTTGAATGGACAGCAATTCTACAGGGACGCGACCGTCAGGAGGCCTCTGCGTGAGGGTGTGAGAATCAAGACAAACCATTTGTCTTTTTCTCCGCAAGTTGGCAGCACTGGAGTACAACTGGGAGAAGTGCATCGCGCTCAAGACGGCTACGTACAGCAGTCCTAAAGTAGCCGTCGCCTGGAACAACTACCTGACAAAAGCCTCATCCCTTCTCAAGCATCCCTCGTAATATTCCCGAGTTAACGCATTCCATAGCGCCTGCTTGAACTCGAGGACCTAGAAAGCCGATATTTTCGACTGTCTGACTTCGGCCTTAACTTAAAAAGAACACAATTATATAGAAGGTATATTTGGAAACTCTCCACACCTGAGAAATTACAACGGGTGGAAGCGTTTGGTTTAAGTTAAAGATTTCTATATCAAGACACCTCGTAATCGTGTTCCCCAAAAGTAAATGCCCTACCGAATAGTTTAGAGCCAACAATCATACTGACCAAACGATTGCAATTTCTTTTTATTATCTACTATGAGAAAATGACGGCCACCGGATCATCAGTGTGAAACGCAAAAAACAAAAACACACGTAATCTATCAACAAAATATTAAAAAAACGTGTTTTGATTGCAAATGTTTATAAATCAGATTTATCTTTTGAACAAGTCACCACTAGATTTTTCATTTTTCATTTCTTGCCCAACTGCTTGTACTACACTAAGGTGGTATCTAAGCGTTTGACGACGGATATTAGATATTAGCTACGAGAAGAAACCGGTTCTATTTTCGCGGTGCTGCCTCTGCTAGATCAGCTAAACCCGTGAGATTTAGAATGTATCGGAGGAGTTTCCGATACCACCTGAATGTCATCAAACATATTTCACGCATTGTTTTAGCAATATAAAGGTATTCAATTAACATCTGCGACAATTCCGGCTGATAGCTCTAAATTTGATATTCGTTGACAATGGTCGTGCGTAGGGAATTACCAGAAGGTGTTTATCTGTTTATTGTTGCACTAAATGATCCGTTGATTTCTAAACATGTTAGGCTTAGATACCGTAGAGAAGCTTTTTGTTTCACAAATGTACTAATGTATACCTATATAGTTGTTGAGAGCTCGTGAAACCCGGGGCGTGTGTTTATCTATGTTCATGCTTATTGGTTTATTGTTTGTTCTTCAGTTGTTATCGTGCTAATGCCGCAATCCCATTAACTGTGGAGCGATCATAACATGGTTGGGATTCGTCATCCACTGTGTTTCTTAAGTCGTCATTGGCTAAAGTGTGCTTGAAGCTATTTCATGCTCGCCGCTCGTTATTGCCCATGTTTCGAGATGTCCTCCTCTAACGATGCAATCTGCCGAAGTTCTTTTCGGCTATTGAATGCACACGCGAGGAAGATGCGAGTGCCGTTCTTTGAGCATTGCTCCATGCGTCGTCGTCATTCACGCGCAGAACCGCAACTCGCGTTCAAGGGCGAAATGTTTTGCTGTTTCCTACAGGTGAAAGAAAATTGCGCGTCGACGAGGTCGACGATGTACGTGCTGGGGCCAAATTTGTCGGTCGACAATTTCGCTTTCGGCCAATCAGCAATCTACGAGTATGTCCTCTTTTTCCGGTCCTTCTTTTTTTTCTTGTTTTTCTTGTCTTTTACAAGTTTTATCAGCTTTGTCCAAGGCTACTCGTGTAGGTTAATTATATCAAATCCAAAAGCAAGAAAGAAAACTGAACGAAAAAACATCTGTTTGTCTTAGGTCAAAAATTGTAGAAATAAAATAGAGACTGTGAGAAGCCTGACAACCTAGTTAACATCGTTTCTTTTTCCTGACATTTTTGAGGGCGGAGTCTCGCAGTTCATTTTTGTAAATGCGAACTTCAATGTAGATTATCATTACGTCATGAGCGTCCTTTCTGTACATCGTAACCTAAAACCAGGCACTTTTCGCAATGCACAAAGGATTCGAATTCGTGACAGCCTTTTGTAACTTTAATTTCGTTTATTGTCTGCTATAAAATGTTAATTTTTGTTCTTTGCTTTGTTCTCTGCACACACAGTTCGAATCATTCCTGAGGCTTTTTTTGTTTTTAATCAACCAGTTGGAAGGTGGCCTGCTGTTTCATCTCCACCTGTACGCAGTCATGTTCGACGCGAGGAGCACTTCAAAGGGCTCTTTAATTTGAGTGACCAAAAAGCATGACCGGTCGTTCAATCTCTCACGACCCGCGTGTCGCGAGATGAGCCGTTGACGGCCGGGGGCCAGAACACGGACAAAGAAGAACAGGATAAAAAGGAGAGGATGAGCTGAAAAGGAAATGACCGAAGAAAGGCAGCGCGAGACGAAATGCCAAGGTCCGTCCGCTGCAGTCTACTTCTACCTGGGTTCAACCCGGCTCTTCAAGACCGGGAATCTAAAGATCAACCTGTTCAGCTGCCCCGCCTTCGCGGGGATCAAGAACGACAACCGACCGACCCAACCCGACGACGCATCCCTAAGCAACGTCAAGTGGTGCAGCGGACCTGAAAAAAGCGTTCATGCAAGTCGAAAAAAAACGAAAAACAGCGTTCCATGACTTTTTCGCGTAGCAACTGAACATTAAGCGACTGTCATTTTGCTATATATCAACCAAACGTGCTTCCTTAATTGATATCGCTTTTGTTATTTTTGGTTTGTTTATTTCCTTCGCTTACTTAAATAATTCTCGACTGAAACGGTCTCGTCGTCAATCATTAAATCAGAAGAACCTAAAACATCGTAACATCAACTCTTAAAAGACGCAATCGCTCGACGAAGACTCTCTGCCAGAAGACGCGTAAGTCAAGACTTCCGCAAGCACGTTCGCGAGGCATGAGCGTCAAAGGTGCGTCCTGTTAATTGCTGTTACTCCTGGTTAATTCGGATAACGATAAAGCATTAAAACACCATTGTGCATACTCTCTATATAATTCAGCTGGTCGCGTTAGCTGCGATTTAGATCACGTATTAAATTTTCAGTACTCCATTGCACTTTAAGCTTACCGTGCGATGGAAGTTGCGTCCTCGTTGGACCAGTCATACATATACATTTCGCTTCCTACAACCAGGCTCACGCCCCTACTTACCATAGAGATCATATATACTAACTCTAGAGGAAAAGGTCCCGTCATTTTCCCACGCATTCTGCCTGCCGCAAGCGGCGGAGCATAGAGGCAGCCCTTCGGGGTTTCACACATGGCTACCAACTGCTTTCCATTTCACGAATATAATTATACCATCAGAGCAGTTTCATGAACTTCGACAATCCACGTACTTACCGGTGGAACGATATTCGCGTTCCTTTTGAAGCTTTCTTTTGCAAAGCGCGCAGGTGTACGGCCACGCGTCAACTCAAAAGTAAACCAGATAAGCGGCTTCGCGCTATGGTTCTTGAGAGGCGCGAGTGGGCGGGCTACAGGTATACGAAACCGTGCAGCCACCAGATTTTCGAGATTTTGACAGGCGGGAAGTTAATGCAGAGTAATTAGTATATTGCTTTTTGTAAGTGTTAGAATAGCTCGGAATTTAGTTTACAGATGTTAAATTATCAATGTTTATTTTGCAGAAAGTTTTCACTCTTCGCGATTACCATTGCGACTGTCGTCCTTCAGCTGGCAACTTTGGTTTCTTCCTCTCGTGTTCTGTCGCTCTCTTTCGCGATCTTTCACTCGGGACTCCAGATGTCGGCGCATAAAATTTGCCACTCCTCCTCACCCACCTCTTACCCCCTGCCAGCCGATTGCAGCTTCAGCCTCCACCGTGGTAAGGAGGCACTAGCGCCACAAGGCGCTAGTGGCAGAAAGGCGAACATACGTACGGTGGGAGACAAAAATGTGTCTCGAAAGACTGCCAGACGGTGCCAACTTACTGTCGTTGGCGCGCGCAGTGCGCCACTCACTATACTATCCCCCCCCCCCCCCTTTTTTTTTTGGTTTGTTTGCACAGAGCGCGGCTGTCTGCTCGACTGGTGTCGTGCTGGCCGCTGCGAGCCAGCACGGCACCGGTCTCAGCAGGCAGCCGCGCGCAATACTTCACAACAACTGCGCTTCGCGTGATATTACCAGTGCAATAAAGCAGAAACAGCACGTTCATTGAAATGAATTTTTATTGAGCATCATTCAAATGAGTTGGGGTCACTTCAAGCACGTATTTACAACTCCGTTGGCAGTCCACCGCCCTCAAGGAAACCAAGAACTGTAGTAACTGCGCGCAAGAACTGAACTGTAAACGCAGGTAAACCTTGTCAGATGGAAACGGAATTAAATAACCTAACGAACGCACTTATCATCGAATTATCTAAATGTCTCTATAAACAACTCCCACAAGCAAAAATATTGAAAACCCAAACATACAAATCAACACCGAAATAAAGCAAAAGGCTTGCAGGCGAGCTGCATACGAATAAACGATAAATAAATCATAAACAAACTCGCTAATTGGCAACGCAATGAAGAAAGAAAAAAGAAAACTAATGTTTTGTAGTGACTATGTTTCTTGACTGTGGGTGCTTTTCGGTACTCTATCCTAAGATATAAACACGAAGCTGTCACATTAACTGAAGATTCTTCTAACAGCAACTCACCTGGAGGAACCAGTCCTTGCAGCAACGGATTCGTAACAAGAACGGTGGGGCACGTGTTTTTCCAGTAAACGAATCTTCCTACAGCTTGCCAAACGCGGTAGCGCCAAAGTGCTCGCGGCACAAGCGACGCTGGCGCAGCTGTCGTCGGCAGGCCGGGCAGGCTTCCAAAGTCCTGGCGATTTGCATACGCAATCACTTCGATGCTCTAATGGAAAGATTGAGAAAGATCATATATATTCAATGCTTCCAGTTTCGAACGCTGACAAAAAAAGTTTGATATAGAGGCGTTCACCTGTCTTCTGTCATAAACCGGAGGAATAGAGCACTCCGAGTTCTTTTGAAGAAGAATTGTTATACCACTTCGCCGCTCTGTAGACACCGTATTACGCCGTCATGAGGCACGCAACACACTTCGGAAGAATCGCTGCCAAATTATTAGAGACGTCTCTAATTGTTATAGGCGCGCAGGCAGCATGCTCCGTACTCCGTGCTGCCGTAAAATCTGCGACTTTCGATTTCAACCCGCGCGGAACGGTTTGAAAGCATGAACTGACGAGCAGCAGGAAAAAAAGAATAAAGACAAAAACGGTCGTTTTTCCTCGCCCTTACTGTGGATTGGTCGGAAGAACCCAGAGTGCTGCAGCTTCCGGCAACGAAAATCATGTACACGTCCGCCAGACGCCTCGAAATCACAGCGGCGAATATAAGCATAACAGTGTGGTGGTGTCGGTTGAAGGTAGGCCAACGAATCTGCTCTTGGGATGGACGTACGAGAGAGAAGGCCAGCGACGCTGGCGCCAACTATCGGCCTGACCGGGAACTCCGTTAGCTGCATTCGGCTGCTCCTGCCTGCCTATACGCGCCGGAAGCGTGTTCCGGGTGACGAAAAGAGAGGACGTATTACCTGGTCCGGCTGGCGCGTAGCTCGCGTTGCAATTGCTATCCGGTAGCGTGAACGGAATATTGCGGTGGAAACTACGTCTGGCTGTTCACCCGGGCGCTGATTTTGTTTCTAGTAGCCGGACCAGCATTTTACTTTTCAGCTGTTTTTTACTTATTTTTTGTTTTTTTGTTTCTGGACAACTTATATGCTTGGCACCGACACCCCGTTCCACTTAAAATACTGGGGATAAGCATTGCGCCCATTGGTGGGCGGGAACCATAGGTTGGAAAGCTTTTTATCAAAATAGCAGGGAGTTTGCAGGCGAGCTTGCGTTAAATTATCATAATGTAAATCTCAACCCGTGGTTTATATTAAACGTTATGAAAGAAACATTCAAGTCGAAGAAAAAAGACAACAGTGGCAGCACGCCTCAATTGACGCGTTCTCGCTACTGTTATATTTTCTTCGGAATTTAAATACTTTTTTCGCATCACAGTCGCATCTGTTGCATTCTGATTACAGGCTATTTGTCACGAAACTTGGACGATAACCAGGCGCCATGGTGACAGCTTGAAATGCCTCTCGTGTACAACCTCTTTCTTACCTACCTGCAAGACGTTTCGGAAATACCGGATGACTGCTTAATTAAAAATATCAGTGGCAGTATAAGATATGCCGAACTCAAATAAACAAATTAAATACAATCCCAGTTTCTTATTCTTAGGAAACGAAACAAGTACTGATATAAAGTACACGTTTATTTTTATAAATTAGGATTAGCTTCAATTTTCGTCCGACCGGGATGTGCGGCACATTATTGGAATGGTGGAGAAAATATAAAACTTATACCGGTATACCGCGATATATCTCAAAGTAAAGGTTGAAAGCCAGAAATATGCTAATTAACTAAGACAATTTCTTTGAGGACTTGTTATGTTAAAAAATGAGAATTCCGTTAGTCTACCCAGTAAAGGATGGTATACTGCAGATAATTAAAGACCCAAAAGCACAGAAGTTGCATGCCAGCTACATGCGAGCTTTGAGGAAACTGTTCTAAAGTGATAAAATGCGTAATATATTTCGTAATCTTTGTTCAAAGAATGCGCTTGTGCAAAAATGCCTTTAAAAATATCGATTTTCATGTTAGATGTAACGAACCTGCTCGGAGCTTGGAATAGAATAATTACTATCGAAGCCCGTGCTTGTTTTGATTCAGTGTTTCCTGAGCCTGCTTTCAGAACGCACTTTGCATAAAATGTGCTATGCCTCGAGACCCAGAGCATTCATGACGAGTCCTCGACAGGGTAAATCCCAGCGCTTCCTGAATCCGCATACACGATTTCTCCACCGCCGCCTCATGCCGAGGTACACGCCTTCCAGTATCACCAGCCTTACGTTCTTGACCCTATATTATGTCCAGGCGTCTGTCTTTGTCGCCACGAGCTTTTCCTTTGAACCTCACAAGACCAGTTTCAGAGAACATGGTGCTGTTTAGTCCCGAACAAAGCCTCAAGGGAATGAGGATGCGCAGTGAGTGCTCAAAACGAACGCTGAACACGAGTGATCGTATCCTTACCACGGCCAAAACGTCTTGTAGGTTCTGTCTTGCTCGCCGTGGTAATGGCCGTAGAGGTTACCCACTCCCGCAGATATAGAGCCTCGAATTTTGTCATTTTGCTGTCTGGGTAATCATGTGCTCATTTGGAAGCCTTCGGATTGGGTTTTTAGCTTGTCCTCTAGCTGATCCTCATCCGGGACGTCACATTGCTCTGTGGGATAAAAATACGGTCGTCCGATTGAGCCCTTGTGCAAATACTATGCACAGAACGCTACTTCAAGTCCTTTGTAGTTCTTCTTTCAACCTCTTCCTTAGTGCATTTCATGGATAACGGTAACTTCATAATGAGTACTAAGCAATATAGACGTTTCGTCAGTTCCAGAAATTGATGAATGCGTTTTAATGGCCATATGGTGTTGCTTTTCTACATTTCTAACTTCAAAAATTTGGAGGGGCGGGGAGCCGGGGGGGGCCCCATCTCCCTCCCCTCTATATTTTTTTACCCGATATAAAATATATTACGCAACGCCGAATAACCAGACGCCATCGTTTCAGGAATAACCGTTCTCAATTATAATAAATAAGGTAATTTGCTGGAAAACGCCAGATCGCTAAAGAAAAGATTCGGCGACAAACGTTTGTTAACCAGAGGAAATAAAAATGGCACAATTAGTCATTTATAATTATTTTTTGAAAGTGTTAACATCACATATAAATCTACACGCGCAACCACAACCATATTCAAATACAAACATCGCATGTTATTGGCAATTATTTACATTGAGCTGAAATTATAATGTTTCAGAAATATATAAGAACCAAATCCGGGGCACCCGAATCGTTGGTGACAATATTCACACGTGCGAGGTCCAGTCTCCCAAAATGCTTGAGGCAAATATTATCCGAAGTGAAACCAGCACGAAATAAACTTGAAAAAATAATACAAAGATACAAATATGCGAAAGTATTGGAAGAGGGACGTAAGAAACTGGCAGAAAAGAAAGAAAAATAACTTCATAGACAATTAAAATCCCCAACCTCGGCTGAAAGCTGAAGCTCAATATTTTTCTTTCAATATTTTGGTATATTTACGCTACTGTTTTTCTGCTCGCACCGCAGACGGCACAACACGGCGCCGTTGAGCTAGGCTCATAAGAGGATTGTCTCTCAGCCCGCAGTAAAAGCAAAAAAAAAAAAAAAATATATATATATATATATACACATATATATATATATATATATATATATATATATATATATACGCATATATATGTACTATTTTGTTTTGCGAGTGTGTGAGTGCGTGTCAATGTGTGCGAGAATGTCACCGAGCGCTAGGCCGCGCTTGTGCGAGCGCTGAGAGGCTTTCAAAGAGGTTCTGTCGGTGCCGCAAAGTCTTGCAAGAGTAATTGCAATTTTGCCTAACATTTTGTAATTACGCTAGGAAGTAATTAAATTACAATTACAATTCTTTAGTCGTAAGTAATTAATTACAATTATCAAGAAGTAATTAATTACAATTACCAAGAAGTAATTAATTACAATTAACAAGAAGTAAATAAATTACAGTAATTCAATTACTGTAATTGAATTACTACCTGACTATTGTGTAAAGCAAGCCTTTGCATTGGTCGATGTCCGTCACCTAGAAGCGGTGAAACGAACGTGCGTAATACGTTCACTCGGCAGATAAGCGGACTCTGCCAGCATTTGATTCCCTCCATTAGATATGACTGCGCAGAGCCGCCATTTTGGAAGCCATCGTTCGCATCGCCGTGAAGAAGTTTTAATGCAGAAATTTGGCAGCTTTGGAACCCTGGAAAAATGCAGGGACTCTGTAATTGTATATTTCACCTTGAGTCCGCACGCAGCATACGCCACAAGCTAATAGGACCAATCAAACATTGCCAACAGCGCGAGCCACTGTAACTTCCCTGCACTCGATTGTTTCAGTGATGCAGGAACACGTGCGCTAACATGACGAACATCTGGTGGGTGCTTCTTTGACTGTATGTGATTGGTTCCTTCGGCTCATATCGTCGGCTGCGACCGGACTTTAAGTAAAACGAAGTATAATCGACTCTTGCGCAAATAAACTCGTAACATTCCGAATCGAATAGCCTTAATACACCTTTGTGAATAGACTGGACTTAACACACTGGTTACGTTAACTGGGGCTTAGAGCAATGGACTATAGTCTCTGTACCTTATTCACCGCTAGGCTGACAGTGCTGTGGAAGCTACACTCCCGCTGGACCTGTCAAACATTTATCTTTAACTGCGTGATCAGGCTCACACAGTCACCTACACGTACGCAGCGAGATCCGGTGATGAAAAATATGTGGTTGATTTGTGCGGTGAGCGCGTAGCTGGTACCGCACTTTCAGCTGGGGAGTGAACACAGTATAGTGAACTACGTCCGACAGTTCCTCCAAGTACCCATTTATCGTAAAGAAGCCGTAACAACTTTTTCACCTGAACGTTTTATCTTTCTCCACGATTAATTTACATGCCACCCACATCCGTTTTCGCCTCACCTGAAATACTAAAAGCAAGATACCCACGCCGAGGACAAGTAAAAAATGATAAAGCAATCTCATATATCAAGGAACCGACGATAAATGCTCGGTGGTAACAGCTTGGAAGGTATCTCGTGTACTGCCTCCTCCGAGCATACCTTTGAGAAGTTTCAGGAATACCGAATGATTGCTTAATAACCTAATTGAAGATAAGAAAAAGAAATATAATAAATAAGTACATACAATTAAACCCCGTTCTGATGACTTGGGAAACGATAGAAGAAGTTACAAGGAGCAAAATGTTCTCCATAATGAATAAACTCCATATACCTTCGCTATTACATGGGAGCTTTTGGTAATATTACTTTTCATTAGAAGTAAGTCACTCTTATGTGCGCGATGTAGCACAGGAGCCAAAAAGGGAGGAAATAGATACCCTACTCCGGAATTTCGGGATAACTTTTCATGTGAAGGTCGGAAGCCAACGCGGAGCCAATCAAGAAAGACCATTTCTTGTGAACTCATTAGTTTAAAAAAAAAGTTATACCTTTTAACTAGTAACTGGAGGTATCTACGGAGAACTGGTGAAGAAAACAAGGGAGCTCCGCCGAGTGCTTCTTAGGTTTGTACATGAATCTGCTACATGGCTGGAATATTAATCTTGAAGGAAACTGTTCTAAAGTCATGAAGCGTGTAATATATGTTCATTAGACTATTGAGAGAATGTGCAAAATGCCGCCAAAAATATACATTATGATGTTCGTTGAAACCAGCTTGTGCTTGTAACAAATAAATGACTCTTGAACCGCTGTCACATGCGTACTTACTTCAATTCCATTAAAGTTTGCTGAAACGCGTCTTCGACGGAAGGCGTAATCGCAGAGACCCAAAGCAATCTGGCGAGCCCCGACAGAATAAATCCCAGTGCGCTCAAAATCGCAGAAACGATTTCTCCACCGTCTTCCATTCTAAAGGACAAACGTTCCAGTAACACTGGAATTATATTTTGGATTCGATATTCTGTGCCGTCGTGAGTCTTTCTCGTCACGAGCTCTCCGTCAAACCTGACAAGACCAGCCTCAAAAAGTATAGTGCCGTCGTGCCCCGAACAAAGCCTCCAGGGGATGTGCATGCGCAGTGAATGCTTGCAACGAACGCTGAACACAGTGATCGTGTCCTTGTCGCGGCAAAACGTCTTGCAGGGTTTGTCTTGCTTCAGGAAGCGGAGGCCGGTGAGAATTCCTTCTCCCAAGAAGATGGCGCCTTGAAGCATTTCCAATTTTGTGTCGTTGACCAGGTGATAATATGGGAGGTTGCTGATCAGCTTGTCGAGCTTGTCGTCCAGCTCGAGCCTTGTCCGGGACGTCGCAATCCTCTGTGGGATAAAAAAAAAAACAGTCGTGCAATATGAAGCCCCATTTAAGATACTACTTAGATAACTTTCTCTCAAAGCTTCGTCCATATGGTTTCAGTCTCCAACTTTTGCCTTGTATGTTTATCGGTCACTTTATCATTGGCACTATGCAGAGGCGGATTTCGGGATGGGGGGGGGGGGCACACGAACGTGTTGGCTACAAATTTGTAGTTCCGATAATATTTGAAGATGGAAGCAATTTGTGTTTTGTTTAATGGTGAGTAAAGCATTGCGTCATATTTCCTGTAATAAACAACTTGCTAGATCACCCAAGCGCCCCGGCCTGCACTTCAGGAATCATGGAAACGGTGGTGTGTCAGTTTCCCAGTGATCGGTATTTCCACTAATCCGATGCTTACACACTTTGCAGTGTAATCAGCAGTTATTCTGAATAAACGTCGTGTACATTGCAGAGACCTGTCACATAAATTTTAAAATTTCTTGTCAAATTTTACGTTTTTCACAATGTGCATGCGATCCACCCTTCGACCTGGCCGAGCTACAAGCATTTCTTACGCTATTGTTATTATTCTAATGATTGTTGTTTTATACTCGGAATGAGAAAAGAGCGCAAGGCAGCGCCTTGTCTGTGTGTATACTCTTCTACTGGTCCGTCGTTTTGCTTGCGCTGTTTTCTCATTCTGATGCATCACCAACTCGCCCAGATTTCTACGCTTCTACAGTTCCTTGTTTTATAAGCAATTGCTTAAAAATCCAAATATTCAGAACAACAGAAAACCATAATTTAGCTCGGAGTCAGCGGAGTTGTTTGCATCATTTTTAGCGTTTCTGAGTTACTATCAGCGTCTTTGAAGCTGTACGAGAATAATAATATTGTAAGAGATATCTTAGGCTCAGCCAGGTTGAAGGGTGCATGACATACACAGCGTCGAGAACGCTGACGCTGACGCGAAATTTTGTAAGTGATATGGCAGTTCTCTGTAATCTACACGACGCTTACTTATTCAGGATGTCTCCAATTTACACGAACATCCCGAGAAAAAACATATTATTTTTGCCATGAGATTTAATATGTTTTCAGAAGACTACCCTACCAACATTTTGCTACAGGTCGCGTGTATTTTTAATAAAGTAAAAAAAACTGATGTAACCCGAAACCGAAACATCAGCAAGGAGGCTCGAAGTAAGCTCGGAGGAGAGAGTTGCGGGAAGTCATGTAACTATGACACGCTAACCAGTGTTTTTTTTCCCCTCCGTTTGTCGTGAGTTTGTTTCGCACTATATCTCTTCCCCTCGCTGTTCTGTGATAGATCGATTGGGTCGGTACCACAGTTACTAAAAAACGGTCCCACGTCCGTCGCAACCTTGTTCTGTCGTGTGCCGCCATCGCATCGTCGAGCCGGCGATACGTCGCCATATTAACAAAGACGCTTACGGCTACTTCCAGTGATCTGTGCAACATTTTTTTTATCAATGTATTTGCAGCTTCTTGGAAGTCACAAAAGATAGGGTTCATATTCTTTTCTATTTTTACTAGTGAATGTGTTCGTTAGATAACCCACGACTTTGAATATATTTGGAATGCATCAGTTAGAACAGCACGTGACCGTGGAAAGAGAGTCAGCGCGCCTGAAACCGACCAAGTCTCGACCTGCGGTTTTCCGGCGGAAAGAAAACGAATTTCGAGCCTCAAATTTTGTTCTTGGTAGTTGGGCTCACGTCAGTCATGTTCAAAAAACATCGGCATGGAAAAATACCCTGTCAGTGTATCTTAAATACTCTGTCAGCGTCCAAATGGTTGTAATTACCGATTACTTGGGAAATGTAGGAACACCGTTACCATGATTCCCCGAGTGCAGGACGGAGGCGCTTAATTGGGGGATTTATGAAATGGTCTATTGGGGGGAGGGGGGGGTTAAGGTGTGGGAGTGTCACAGCACGGACGGTTCTTCAGTTGTTAGGCTATTTTCAGCCTCGTTATCCGCCGGGCTTTTCTCCGTAGAATGCAGTGATTAGTTCTGCAAAGTTCTATGAGGAAAAGCAGATGACCCAAGTGGTTAAGTGAGTACTGCAGCGCAAATACCTGCGCACGGGCATTCTAAAGATGGACTATAAAGCCGTTCCTCCTAATCCCGTTCTCTTACCACATTTTAAAACATGTACCCGCATATCCGTATTAAAAGATATGATCTCTGTGTCTGCCATACATCGCACCTTTCCGATCCATAAATCATTCCTTGTTAAACTGAACCTCTATCTTCGTTTCAGCACTGTAGCATCTAAGTGTGCAGTGACAGCATATAACTATTTATTTGATTACCGGTGTAACCTCATTTAAGAAATTATGTTATCAATATTAATTTTTCCTCGTACATAAAATTACAATGGGTCTATAGGTGATATTTAATGTTCATAATATCATTACGTCGTAGTAAAAACGAAGTTATATATCGGCCATTATAATACACCTGCCTACAGAAAACTTCTTTTGCGTTTTATTTTTTATGTACGGCTAAATGATAACATGTGATTAACGCCATGTCAGAGTTATGCGTATTTAAAGGTCTCAGGACAGAAGAAAGTGCGTAGTTATACTTATAAAATATAGCTGTACCTGATTTTGGAAAGTCCAAAGTTAAAACCAGGTTGAAACAGAGCAGAGTCAGGAAAGTCACAAGGAAGGCCATTGTCGTTCACAGGCTTCCTGTAACAAAAACACGATAGTAAGTTACATATTTAACACTGAATCTTCACAATTTTGTTCAAAGTTGCACAACAAACTTTAGCAATGAAAATAAGCAGTACTCTTAATTGAACCTACAAACCTTTGAGTTTTGTTTTTATGTTGTTCTCGGACTTTGACATTGCAAAATACCGATCAAAGTTGCAATATGGGCGATTTGGTTCATAGTAACAAAAAGAGTCAGGAAGCGCGCGTACAAGAAAGACAGCTAGTAATGTGCTCAACAGGACAAGCTGCGGCTCTCAGCCCAACATTTAGACATAAACAAATGTCTAGCTGAGGCCCACCGAATGCCTTATTTTGTTTATGTTTGTCTGCATTCGTTTTTTTTTGTGCGCTGTTTACTTTTTATGTGAAATAATGATGATTGGTTCCATCGCTCTATTCGAACATTTGCATGAGTGTCACATTTACGCCGATTTTATTCATCGAGGCTAAACCAACAAACACCGAACACCACGCCCCAGAGCAATCTTTTATCTAGTGCTGGGAAATTGACCGATTACCCTTTAGATTAATCGATTAATGCTTCAAGAGAGATCAGTTTTTGTACCGGTTAATCGTCTGAATTCTAACGAACCAAAAAGAAACTACAAAGTTAAATATTTGTTTTTATTTTTCTTTAGTGCCGCGCTTTGCAAAAACGCAATCGCCAGCGAGTGAGCTCTTTTGCCACAGTATATCAACGACACTCTCTGCCTACACAGCTGCAGTAATTATATTTAAGTGTTTTAGACCGTAAATGAGTGCATATAAACGTTTTTCTCCAATTGAAAATACACATTGAAACGTTTATCACATTAATAAAACTTAGCAAAGTCAAGAACAGAAAATTTGACATTTCTCAATCTTATCAATGGGAATCAACGAACGCAATAAATCAATTATATATTATTCGATTTAGGGATAGCAATTAATGCGGTTACAACATTAAAGCGATGCCCAGCCCTAGTATAGTTCAATTATCAAGACAGAATCATGTATACCCTGTTGACAGATAAACCATGGTAGAAACAGTGCGCCATACCCGGGTCGAAATACTCCTGGAGCATCCGGACCTTGAAGTAGTTCTGATCTGATGTGACCTGTGTCAAATGGAATAGCTGTAGAGTTCCTACGCCTTATAAAAGAGTTTCATGAGTCGTAAATATTGCCACTCGCCACTACAAAGTCCATGAACGCCCATGAAGATATTTCCTGCTACATGTCAATGATTTTTTTTCAAACACGCTTCACTCTTTGCGTGAACGTGTCTGGTCGCCCTTTCCTGCGTGTCGGCATGGAACCTTTCCGGCTTTGTGCAGACACGATTACTTAACTTATGCCCTTCCGAGCGTTGCACAATATGGTAGTAACGTACATGGCGTGCAACTCAGTCGTTCTATGCTCCTCCGTGGATGTTCAAGAGGCAGCCAGCCTGTCTGGGCGTACATTGGCACATTAGAGATGAAACTTCGCCCGTTTGTAGCATGAACCCCTTGTACAGCCTTGCCCCCTCTTGTACAGTCTTGCAGATACTACCGACAGAAAGTGCCAAGAAATGCCCGGAAAGCCGTAAGCGTGGGTTGATTTTCCTTCAAGATAATGGCACCACGTCACACTGCCCGCGCTTCCTTGCAACACACCTGTGAATAAGACGTTGAACTGCTACCGCAAATGCCATACTCGCTAGATTTGGCACTGTCCAATTTTCGTTCGTTCTCTGGTCGCAAACAACATTTGAAAACGACAGTATTTCTACAGCTAGAAGACCGTCATAGATGCTTTGTGTGAGTAGTGTGAGAGTCAAGACAAATCGTGTTTTTTCCACGGGTTGGCGGCACTGGAGCACCACAGGGAGAAGTGCGCCACGCTCAAGGCGGCTATGTACCAAAAGTCCTAAGGTATCAATCGCCTGGAGCAACTACCTCACAAAAAGCCTCACCACTTCTCCAAGCATCCCTCGTAATTTTCCCAAGGTATCACATTCCATAGTGTCCAATGAACTCGAGGATCTAGTAAGGCGGTCTTTTCGACTGTCTGATTTCGGCCTTCTTAAACTTGAAAAACAATTATATAAAGGTATATTTGGGAACTCTCGACACCTAGGAAATTACTATGGGTGGAAGTGTTCGGTTAAGTTAATAATTTCTATATTAAAACAGCTGCTATTCATGTCGCACCCCCAAAATCAAATGCCCTTGCAAAGGTTTAGAATTGAAAATTATCCGACCAATAAATTAAATGTGTTTTTTTAATCTTTTATGAGAAGATGACGGCCAGCGGACTACCAGAGTATTAAAAACAAATAACGTTAACCCTAAAAAAAACGATATTTTTATTGCAGATGTTCATAAATCAGATTTATTTTTCAACGGAGACACCACTAAATTTTTTAATTCTTTCGGGCGCAACTGCTAGTGCTACACTGTGGTGGTATCCAAGCGTTTGACGACGAATAGTAGATATTGGCTACGAGAAGAAACCGGTTCTATTATCGCGGGCAGCTGCCCTGTAAATCAGCAAACCCCGTGAGATCTAGAATGGATCCGAGGCCCTTCGATACCTCCATTAATGTCATAAAAAACTTTTCCACGTATTTTTGACAATATATAAAAAATATATTTCTAAAAATGTGAGCACGGTTAACATCTACGACAATCCCAGCTGATACCGCTAAATTTGACACTCGTTGAATCAAGTCGTGGGGAATTATCACAAGCGTGTGATGACGTCTCCTTTATTTATTCTACTATGATTCGTTTACTTACTAATCTGCACTCTATGAGTTGCCGAGAGCTCGTGAAACGCGGGACGTGTGTTTCTTATCTTCATGCTTTGTTGCTTTATTTCTTCTTCAGCATTGTTATCGGCTAAATAGCGCAATATGATTGATTGTGGAGCGATCATAAGATGGTCTGTGTTCACCATCCCCTGTGTTTCTTAAGTTTTCATTGGCTAAAGTAGGCTTGAAGCTATTTCATGCCCGCCGGTCATGATTGCTTAAGTTTTCAGATGTCATTCTGGAACGATGCTATCAGCTGAAGTTCTTTTGGCTATTTTATGTGGACGCGAGAAATACGCGAGTGTCGTTCTGTGAGCATTGCTCCAAGCGCCTCATTCACGCAGAACCGCAACTCGCATTGAAAGGAGAAATAATAATAATAATAATAATAATAATAGCTTTATTTACCATGTATAAGCATGGTGGGGGCTGAGGAAAAAGCTGTCCTAGCAGCTTGACTGGTCCTCGGCCACCCTCAGGCACATAAGAATGGCGAGAAAGACATTTAAAAAGAACAGAAATTATATAATAATACAAGGTACTTCCATCATAAAAAAGCAACAGCAGACAACTATTAACAATACAATAAACGAGAGTAACACTTGCCTATAAAATAAATCGGAAAGTTGTAAACAAGAAAGAAGAGAAAACTCACCAAAATATTATTAACATACTTCAACACAAAATATATATCTATATATTATGTTTTTATTCTTCGTACATTGCGCAAAGTTCACTCTATCTGCAAGTGTACATATAAAAATGAACATAGTGATAGTTGTTTAACAGGGATGGTAATAGATAACGGAGACATCACAAGCAGCACGTTGTGAAATGGCCATTGCTGGCAAGTGCACTATGGTCAACCAGATTTTCGATGGCCCAAGCTTGGACAAAGCGCATGACAATAGCAGTGTTTTGGTCCTTGTCTGGTGACTAGCCATTCTACATTTAAGCCAGTCGCTGGCCATTCACTTTAGGCCAGTCACTGGCCATTCACTTTGTCCAGTCACTGGCCATTCACTTTTGACCAGCCACAGGCCAGTAAAATTGGGCCAGACACTGGCCAGACACTTTCGACCAGCCAGTGGCCATTCAATTTTGGCCAGCCCCTGGCCATTCACGTTTGGCCAGCCACTGGCCACTGACTTTCGGCCAGTGGCTGGCCGAAAGTGGCTGTAGTTATACACCTATATACATATTTATCACAGACTGCCAGGAAAATATGGGTGTTCACCAGAAAACTGTCAAGAATTTCGGGAGGTCCAGTTTGAGAGCTTAACCCCAGAAACGCTTACATATTATTGACCAGCGATGCTGCTGTAAGGTTGCTCAATATTTATTTGACATCTTTGAGTACCTACTACGTCTTACGACGCTGGTTGCGACCACCATTTCAGTCGTCCGTGGCACAACGGATCGTCCGTGGTCCCACCCTTAAAATCCCCTGAAGTGCAGCTGTAAAAAATAAAAAAAAACTTTAGTTGAAGGGACAGTGCAACGATGTTCAGTTGCAAGTTTTTTGTTTTTTTTCACTTTACACAAGCTTACTGGCACTAATAGGAAAGAGAAGCCTTGAGCACCTCCGATACGAAGTCTGAGACTGCCGGAATGCTGTGGGACCGGAAGCGTCAAAATGAAAGCAAATAAAAGAAAAGCGACAAATTTTCAACCTCAATATGCTAGCATCTGGCACCCAGGCAAATGATTTGTCATACCGAAATGGGTACCGTAGGGAAGGTTGGATATCTCAAACGTATATAAGACGTTCCGAACTGAATTAACCTATCAAAAATATTAAGGAAAGCCGTAAAGAAGATGTGCTCGTGCAGGCTTAACAGGCAGGAAAACAGACACAAAAATTGTTTTGAAATCTCTTAGAAGTTTATTGCACACAACATGTTCCGTACAGACGTGCAAGCGACCTGCGAAATGTAAAGAGGTACAACTAAGCTCAGTGGCGGATCCAAGGGGGGGGGGGGGGGTGACGGGGGCAGCCGCCCCCAAAACCAAGTCGACCCCCCCCCCTTCGCCCTTCTCGGAGGGCAATGTGACATGGGTGGACCCCCGGTGCACGAGAAAGAATGGGAAAATAGTATCCTTACAAATTTTCCGCCCCCCCCCAAAACGGAGTTCTGGATCCACCCCTGACTAAGCTTTTATACAGCTGAGAAGATTGCAAAGCAAACGAGAACCGGGGTAATTCTAGGCTATATTGTCTATTCTCCCCGCTGATGCAAAAATAATTTCCCCAAAATTCTACGAGCAGACACCTCTCATTGGAGCTGGTAATCTGTTTATCGTGCGATGTTTCATCGGCAGATTGTTTGACAAACAGCTATGGTTAGCTTCTTTTTTTTCGGTAACAAGTCACCTCAGATTGTCGCCGCAAATGACTTGTAGGATGGGCCACGAGGGTTAACGTTTTTGTAATTATTGATATTGCTTTTAGAATATATTTTTTTTATTTTCTTCGTTACTTAAAATATTTTATGGCGAAACGGTCTCGTTTTTGATGTATTGAAACGAAAGAACCTAAAACATAATGTCATACTCTCAAAAACGCAATCGCTCGACGAAGACCACCCACTAAGACACTAAGTCAAGAGTTTCGAGCACGTTCAGAGCCATAGCGTCAGTTGCGTCCAGTCTTAACTGGAAACGTTGAGTCGGCTTCGTCACGACTTAATGGGAAATGAAATAGAGTAGGCTTCGTCTGCGCAAGTCAGCTCCTTTGAATTCGAATAAAAATAGCGTTAAAACACCTTAGTGCGTGCCCTCGACATAATTCACTGGTCGCGTTGACTGCGGATTAGACCATGTATGAAATGTTCGCTATTCCATTGACCTTTAAGCTTACCGTGCGATGGAATCGACGTTATCGTTGGACCAGTCATACAAATATATTTCGCTACCTGACGAGGCACACGCCCGTACCTACGCGCTGAGAGCGGGTTCCGGTGACGAAGGAGAGGTGACTGATTTGTCCGGCAAGAGCGTAGTTCACGTTGCACTGTCAACTCAAAGATAAACGGAATGTAGTCAACTACGCCTCGCTGTTTCACCAAGGGTTAATTTGTTTCAACAAACCGAACCAGCATTTTTATTTTTCCACTATTTTTTTTTCTGGAAAATTCATATGCATAGCACCGACACCCGTTCCGCTTGAAATTCTGGGCAAAGCGTGCCCTTGGGTCGCCAGAACCAAAAATGGGAAAGATTTTATCAAAATAGTAGTGAGTGCGCAAGCGAGCCTGCGATAATTTATTATAATGTAATCCTCAAGCTGTGGTTTGCATTGTGATATCACGAAAACACATTCAAGTCGAAGACAAAGACAACAGTGGTGGTTCGTCTCTATCGAGACGTCCTATGTACTGTTGTATTGTTCTTCCGACTTTAAAGTGTCTCAATTTTTCGCACCACAGTCTCATGTGTTACATTATGATTTTATTTACCATATTTATATGGTAAATAAAGCTATTATTATTATTATTATGATTAACAGCTTATTTGTCAAGAAACCAACGATAATTAATCTGCATGAATTAACAACTTGAAATGCCTCTCGTGTACAGCTACCCTTCGTACCTACCTGCGAAAAGTTTCGGAAATGCCAAATGATTGCTTAATTAAAAATCCCAGAGGCAATTCAAATATATAAAATAAATAATTAATTCGATGAAACCGAAGTTTGCAATCCTTAGGAATCGAAACAAGTAGTTACACAAAGCACACCTTTATTTTAATAAATTAGGAATACTTCATTTGTCTGAGCGATGTAGCACATTACTGAAATGGTGGAAAAAATATAAAGCTTATTCCGGTATACCGCGATATGTTTACAAGTAAAGGTTGAAACCAAACATATGCGAATTAACTAAGAGCTTCCTCTGAGGACTCATTAGTTTAAAAAAATGCGAATTTCGTTAAAAAGTAACCGATAGTTTCTGCTGAGAACCAATGAACAAAGCGTAGAAGTTGAATGGCAGGCACATGAACTTTGAGGAAATTGTTCCGAAGTTATAAAATTCGTAATATGTTTAGTATTTTTATTCGAGGAATGTACAAAATGACGCCGAAATATCGATATTCATGTTAGATGCCGGGAGCTAGCTCGAAATCGGAAAGTATTAGTGACTGTTGAAGCCCTGTAACGTGCTTGTTTAATTCAGTTTTTCCTGAGCTTGCTGAAACGCATTTTCGATAAAATGTGCAATGTAAACCCAGAGTATTCTGACGAGTCCCGACAGGATAAATTCCAGCGCTTCCTGAATTGTATACACAATTTCTCCACCGCCGCTCATGCCGAGGTACAGGCCTCCCAGTATCACGGGCCTTACACTCTTGACCTATGTTATGTGCAGATGCCTGTCTTTGTTGCCACGAGTTCTCCTTCAAACCTGACAAAACCAGTTTCAGAAAAGATGGTGCCGTTTAGTCCCGACCAAAGCCTCCAGGGGTTGAGCATGCTGATTGTGTCTCAGAAACGAACGCTGAACACAGTGACCGTTGTTTTTGCCACGGCAAAACGTCTTGGAGGGTCTGTCTTGCTCGAGGTGGTCGAGGCCGTAGACATCACCCACTCCCAAAAAGGTAGAACCTCGAATGTTATCATTTTGTTGCCTGGGTTATCATGTGATCCTTTGGAAGCCTTCGGATTAGCTTGTTTAGCTTGTCCTCTAGCTGTGCCCTATCCGAACGTCGTAATGCTGTGTGGGATAACAAATACGGTCGTGCGATTGAGCCCGCTCTGCAAATTCACTGCAAAGAACGCTTCTTCATGTCCTTTATTGTTCTTCTTTCAAACTCTTCCTTAGTGCATTTCACGGATCACGATAATTTTATAAAGAGTACTACGCAATTTCGGCGTTTCATCAGACCCAGAAATTTATGAGCGCGATTGAATGGCCATATGGTGTTGCCTGTCCTAATGTTCTGGTTTCAAACCCAAATAAAGCGCTAAAGGTCCGAAACAGACGCCAAAATTTTAGCACTAACGGTTATGTTATTCAAAAGTTATAAACGATTTTCTCCAATTTTTAAGGCGAAAATAACCGCCGACTTAGCTCTTGAATTCATGGAGCTATCTAAGGCCAGCTACTGAAAACGAGCGAAAAGGACTCCATTTTTCCGTTGAAAATTTCAGAAAAATCACGTAAGTTTTGAATAAGATACCAGGTAATACGAAACTTTCGCATCTGGCTCGAACGTCTAGCGCTATATTTTGGTGGAAAATGAGCGTTCGGCGACGCAAAGTTTATTTTCGCGCCAAAAAGAAAAAAAAAACTTTTTTATTGGGGGGGGGGGGGGGGGAATTAAGCGACACCGCAAAAAGGGTCGCAGTGCGGACATTGCATTATGGCCGCGGTGTCATAAGAAAGGCACCCCAGAATATCGGACTTCTGTTTTGCTTTCTTAATGGGGGAGGGGAGGGAGTAACATAACACTGTTAATATAGTCCCTGTTTTTCACCCTTTTTGGCACTTATACCAAACATTTCGGTACAAAATAATAAATGTCAGCACCACAATATGCCACGAAAGCCCATCTTTATTTGAAGTTTAAACAACAAATGTCGTTTTGATCAACATTTAATTAAAAGACACTGAACTTGAGAAAAATGGCTTGTAGGGACACTTTTTTCACGAAAAAAAAACACATTTTTTCTGAAACATACTATATGTCGTTAGAGGCAATTTCGGTGCAGGTAGCCCGCACTAGGTGTAGGTAGCCAGCCCACAAATTATTGTTTTGAAAAAAATCACCAGATTGCCTTTCCGCTTCGGTGTCCTACGATAACAAACATGGCTGCCGGTGTTTGCGAAGTGGTCAACGACCGCTGCTCGTCCAGCTTGCCCATTTTTTTGGGTGTAAATCGTTCTACGTTTAGCGAGGTGTTTAGATCTCCTCAACAGACCCAGTTTCCTACAAACATCTGTGGAATAGTTCAGGAAAACTTGAAAACAACGCATCCAAGCGACATCGCGCCTGTTTAGATTTTAAGAAAAATAACGATCAAATAGGTCAAATACTTATACAGGGTGTTTCACGAAAAGAGGTCAAATTCGACATTGCATCGGAAACAAAATAAAAAATAAAAAAGGCTTGTGTCGTTTTGTTCTCGGGCCAGGGGCACATTTAGAAAAATTATTAAAGCTTGGAATAATTAAGTTGTTTATTATGTTTGCGTAATAACTTTTTATATTGTGTTTAAGGGATGGTTTCAATAAGAAAATTAATCAGCATCATCGAAAAACACTAAATCAACAAATTGCAGAACGATAGAAGACACTCGCATGCTTCTGAAACCTCACAAATTGGACGGGTTTTTAAGTTTCGGCTTGCAATCGGAGCGCTTCTCGGCCCCGACGGCACCGCGCCCCGTGAAGAAGTAGTGCAATCAACCTCTGCTGCGCTGTCCTCGCGCAACGCAGCAGAGGCTGGTTGCACTATTTCTCCACGGGGCGCGGTGCCGTCGGCGCCGAGAAGCGCTCCGATTGCAAACAAACCGAAACTTAAAAACCTGTCGAATTTGTGCGGTTTCGCAGAAAGCCGTAAAATGCTGTGCGTGCCTTCTATCGTTCTGCAATTTGTTGATTTAGTGTTTTTGGATGATGCTGAGCAATTTTCTACTTGAAACAACGCCCTTAAAATCATTATAAAAAAGTTAATTACGCAAAAATAATGAACAACCTATTTATCTCAAGCTTTAATAATTTTTCTGAATGAGCCCCTGGCCCAAAAACAAAACGACACAAGCCTTTTCTTTTTGTTGTTGTTGTTGCGACGCGTAGTTTTCGCAATATCAAATTTGTCAACTTTTCGTGAAAAACCCTGTATATTGTATTACTGAAATGTACAAACATCCTCAACTTTCTTGGACATCAACGGCTCGGTGCAAGCACTAAAATGTGAATTTTAACTAAACAATAAAAAACATCACAACGTTCCCCGGGAATATTTTAGATGACAGTCATGAAATATCAATAAGCAGTAATTAAATGTTTGGACGCATATAGTTTTTATCCCACATTTTTTTTGCAATAAATCTTGAAACAAATTTACAAAATGGATAATTATTGCTTTTCTTGACAAAGGATCGTAATGTTCACGAGGACTGTGATTACCTGGGTACCGTAAAACATAAATAAAATAGAATTTTTGATATATCCTTGAAAACACTTTATTCCACGGAATGCTCACAAAGTTCGCCATGAGGTCACAATAAGCTACCAGGTTAGACGCTACTAAATCAGCTGATACTTGGGTTATCAAAAGAACTTTTGAAGCGCGGCCATGTTCATAATTATTTCAAATTTCACAGAGCTTGTTAAAATTACTCTAAAACCAAGGGCTGCATCTCTTTGACCCAAAAGAGCTTTCCGGGTTTCACGAAAATATGACCCATTCGGACTTCTTATACAATGTGAAAACAATCGATCGCAAATAATATAAAGTTTAAAAAAATCACCGGGTTACAGGTGTCATATCAATGTTCCTCTTTACTTTTACATAGCGCGCTAATGTCTCGGAAGTAGTATTCTGCCAGCAGTTCAAGATTACTAACGCTTTTCTATTCCGCCCTTCGCACGCGACGGGTTCTTTCTTACATTCTAAGATATTTTTTTTCTAGATTTAAAGGGATACTTCAACGAAATTCGAAATACACCTGTCGTGTTCAGACATAGGCTGAATAGGATCCACAATATCCGTAAATGACAATCGCGCGTTTCTATTCTGTGCCTGATGGCTGTATTTTTTTTCTTTATAAACGGCCCACTTTGGCAAGCGCTCGGAGAGCAGCTAGCGGAGAGCACCTCACATCCGGTGCAATCGTGACGTAGTCTGTCTCGGGATCAGAAAAGCTGCGGCGAGGCTGACGTCGTCAGGATGCCCTAGCCGTTCCAGCCACCGAAGCGGTCCAAGTATGCAAGCGATCGGGCCACCGCAACCAACCGCAAAGCTGCTTTTGTAGGAATTTTGAGTGAAGGGTTAATCTTCTATAATATTGTAGAGGGAGAATAGCGACGTCTGGGACACACAGAAGAATCTCATTTAGTGGGGAGTTCCTCCCTCACCTCTTCCACTGTTCTGTGCCGTAGAGCTGTCGGGATGACGTCAGGTTCAAAGCATGTATAGTTCTAGGCAAGGCAGTTATCGTCACTACCTGTCAAAATTCCTAGACGGGCAATACAAACGAGTCTTTAGCGACATCTACCAGGTTCTCTTTTCTAATCATGGAATACGTCTTAAAATTCATTTTTGTGTCTTTTTTTATAATAAGATATTGGTTTCTGTACCCCATTCGCCTCTAGGCTGTCTGTGCGGTTGGAGACTACGTACTCGTTGGATCATTCCCTACGTTTATCTCTTGCTGCGTGATCAGGCTCACACAGACACCTACGCCTACGCCGCGAGATCCGGTGATGAAGATGATACGGTTGATGTGTGCGGTAAGGGCATAGCTGGTACCGCACTTCCAGCTTTGGGTAAACAGAGTATAGTGAAGTAGGTACGACAGTTCCTCCGACTTTTCATTTATTGCCAAGCAGCCGTAACAACTTTTCCATCTGAACGTCTTATTTTTCTCCAAGATTAATCTACATGGCACCCATGTCCGTTTGCGCCTCACCTGAAATACTCAAAGAAATATACCCACGCGGTGGACGAGAAAAAAAAACACTATATATTGCAACCGACGAAAATTAGGCTCGATGTTAACAGCTTGAAAGGTATCTCTCGTACTACGTCCTTCGAGCATACCTTTAAGAAGTTTCGGAAAAACCGAATGATTGCTTGATAACCGCCTTGGAAAGAAAACAAAGAAATATAATAAATGAGCAAATACAAATAAACCTCGTCTTGGTGCTTTAGGAAACGATACAAGTAGGTAAAAAGGGCAAAACTTTTTTTTAATAAATAACATTTCATCTATTTTTTTGATTAGATGTAAGTCACTCTTATCTGCGCGATGTAGCACAGCAGCCAAAAAAGGGAGGAAATATATACCCTACTCCGGAATTTCGGGATAGCTTTTCCAGTGAAGGTCGGAAGCCAATGTGGTGCAAATTAAGAAAGATCTTTTCGTGGGAATTCATAAGTTTAAAAAAATTATATACCGTTCAACAATAACTGCAGATATGTAAGGAGAACCGGCCAACAAAACACAGGAGCTCCGCGGAGTGTTTCTTAAGTTTGTACATGAATCTGGTACATGGCTCGAACATTAATCTTAAGGAAACTATTCTAAAGTTATCGAGGGTGTAATATATGTTCATTAGTTTATTGAGAGAATGTACAATATGCCGCCAAAAATATGGATTGCGATGTTCGATGCAGTGAAACCAGCTTGTGTTTGGAACAGATAAATGACTCTTGAGGCGCTGTCACATGCGTACTTAGTTCAATTCCATCAAAGTTTGCTGAAACACGTCTTCGACCAAAGGCGTTATCACATAAGCCCAAAGGAATCTGACGGGCCCCGAAAGGATAAATCCCAGCACGTCCATAATCGCAGAAACGATTTCTCCGCCGTCAGGCATTTGAACGTGATAACCTTCCAGTATTACGGGCATTATGTTCTTGATTCGATATTCTGTGCCTCTGTTAGTCTTTCTCTTCACGAGCTCTCCTTCGAACCTGACACGACCAGCCCTAAAAATTACGGTGCCGTTGTGCCCCGAACAAAGCTTCCAGGGGATGTAGAAGCGCAGTGATTGCTTGTTACGAACGCTGAACACAGTGACCGTGTCCTTGTCGCGGCAAAACGTCTTGTAGGGTTTGTCTTGCTCGAGGAATCGAGGCCGGTGAAATACCATTGTCTCAAGAAGATGGCGTCTTGAAGTATTTCCAATTTTGTGCCGTTGACCAGGTGATATATGGGAGGTTGCGGATAAGCTTGTCGAGCTTGTCGTCCAGTTCAGCCTTGTCCGGGACGTCGCAATCCTCTGTGGGATAACAAAAACAAAAAAGGCGTGCAATATGAAGCTTTATTTAAGATACTACTTAGATCATTTTCTCTCAAAGCTTCGTACATATGTGTGCAATCTTCAACTTTTGCTTTGTATGGATGTCAGTCCCTTTACCGTTGGCACTATG
>JAZHYW010051531.1:0-20155 GCA_037355805.1 Ixodes ricinus
GAGGTTTCTCGACAGGGGCGCGGGACAGGCAGCCGGCGCCGCTGATGCTTGCGGCTTGACTTTGTAGACCACAGTCATGTTGAACTCGTGCAGTCGGAGTCTCCATTGAGCGGTCCTGAGGGGTCCTTGAGGTTCGCAAGCCAGCAGAGCGAGTGGTGGTCCGTGACTACGCGGTACCGGGCTCTCGTACAAGTACGGACGAAATCTTCTGTGATTGCCCAGACGACCGCGAGACATTCGTTGTTCAGTAGTGGAGTCATGTTCTCTTCGCCTGGAATAGTGTACCGACTTGCGTAGGCGATGACTCGACTGCAGTGCCTTCTTGCACTATGAACCAGTATCGCTCCAAGCCCTGCAGTTACTAGCGTCCGTGTGAATCTTGGTTTCCGCATCCTGATCGAAAGTTCCCAGAACAGGAACAGTCGAGTCTTCGCTTCAGCTCGTCGACCCATTCGATAAGCTGAAGCTCTTTGAGCGGGTCGAACTGGGTCGAACTGGGTCGAATGGGTCGAACTGGGTCGAATGGGTCAAACTGGACTCCTCGGCCCATTCGAACTTCTCGGCGTCCTTCGTGAGGTTTGTGGGCGGTGCGGAAATTCTTGCGAAATCGCGCACAAAGCGCCGTTAGTAGCGTTCACGTAGTCCAAGGAATCTTCGCGCGGCCTTCTTCGTCTGTCGGCGCTGGAAATGCCGCGACGGCGCGAGTGTTCTTGGGTCTCGGCGAACGCCTTCGTCACCAACCACCGTGACCTAGGGAACCTCAGTTCGTCATAGACGAACCGATCACTTCTATGGCTTGAGGGTGAGTCCAGCGGTCTGTGTGGCTTGGAGAACAGCACGGAGTCGTCGCAAGTGGTCGTAGAAGTCGCTTGAAGACACTACGACGTCGTCAATCAAGGCAGACGAGACAGCACTGCCATTTGAGTCCAGACTGTATAAGGTGTCCACGGCACTCTAGAAAGTTGCTGGTGCCGTGCATAGTCCTGAAAGGCTATCACCTTGATCTCGTACAGTCCGTCCGGCGTGACGAAAGCTGTCTTATCTCGGTCCCGTTCGTCGATTTCAATCTGCCAGTAGCTGCTCTTCAGGTCCATGAATAAAAAATACCGACAGCGGTGCAGCCGGTCTAGCGTGTCGTCTATGCGGAAGAGTGGACAGGCGTCTTTCTTCGTCACAGCGTTCAGCGGCCGGTATGCCACGCAGAACCTAAGCGTTCCATCCTTCTCAACCATTACGACTGGAGAGGCCGACGGACTGCTTGAAGGTTGGATTATGTCGTCGTTCAGCGTTTCTTGCAATTGTTCCTTGATTATCTACCTTTTTTACGGAGACTCTGTACGGTGATCGATGCACAGGGAGAGCGTCGTCCTCGGTAACGATGTGGTGCTTCGCAACGGCGGTTTCAAGCACCTTCGTCAATGTCGCGATGCAGTTGCTGTATTCAGCGAAAAGGTTAATCGAAATGTAAGGAACACGTTGGTAGGCATATAGAAAACACTCACGGAAAGTATAAACACAAAGAGAACAAGAACGCAGGCTAGTACAGAATAACCGCCGTCGTTTAGCCCCTGGAAGCTTGGGGTCAAGGGCGAGCTGCGCTGGCCTCGTACTGTCCTGCCGAGGTGGCGAGGATTCTTCAACGATCGTGGCGATTTCGGCGGAGTTCCGGAGTTTCTCGACGTGGCTCATAGCGGCACCTTTCGTGAGGTGTTGCGTTTCCTGTCGGAAGTTCGTCACGAGGACCACGCTGCGCCCATCACGAAGTTCAGCCACTCCTTTTGCGACGCCTATTCCTCTTCCCAGAAGCAATTGAACGTTGTCTTCCAGAACAACTTCGCTGCAGGTGGCTGCACCGGTCGCAACGGGTACAGCAACACTTTATCGCGGTGGCAGGTGGCCGCCGCAAAGTGCACGTGTCCGATGCGGGGGCGGCAGGTGTGTCGAGGCGACGGCGACTGACGTTGTTTGGGGTTGCTTTCGAGGCGGAGCAGGTGTCCGCAGCGTCAATCTGGTCTCTCCAAGTTTGATGACGGCGCCGTATCCACAGAGAATGTCCATGCCGAAACTGACGTCTGTGGCGCAGTCTTGTAGAACGACGAATTTGAGAGGGCACGTCTCGCCGTGAATCTTGACTCGGGCAGTGTACCTTCCGACGGGCGTAATAAAGTGTCCTCCGGCGGTTTGAATTTGTGGTCCACCCAAGGGCGGCGTAAATTTTCTCAGACAGCGAGAGAGCCTTCCACTCAAGGGTGAGTAGTCTGCTCCAGTCTCCACGAGGGCCGAAGTGTCGTGGCCGTCGATAACAACTGTTAGGTTGTTGGGAACCGCTTCAGGAGCGTCGTTGCGATGCGTGGCGTCGGAATAATGGAAGCACTACGGCGTTCTTGGAGGCTCTTTGCTTCGGTCGTCTTCGGCAACGTCACCTCCAGACGTTACCGCACTTAGCTTTTTCCGCAAAGCAAGGGGGACAAGCTTTCTCGGCATGACCGACGATTCAGTGATGCCGGACGTCGAGGGGATTGTGAGCGAGATCCCCGTGAAAGGATCCCGCAATGAACATTTCGAACGGCGCCGGTACTCCTCAATGTCCCTTGGTCGTTCTCCCAGGCGGGTTCGAGGGTCGTTCGGCGCAAATCCCTTTCAGTCTCATCTGGCGGAACTCCCTGGCGTCGGTCGGCCGTTCGGCACACATCGGTCTTCCGGGTTGCGCATGGCTCCTGGCAAGCGTACTGGACCTGGTTGTCCTGGCGTTGGTCGTATTGCGGTGCAGGAGACTGACGTCGGGGAAACGTGACATAGGCGCAAGGTGTAGGCGGTGGCCGTCGGGCCACTGCGGCGTAAGTTAGCGTGGGTTCCTTGGGGTTTCCACGCTGATCGAGCCTCTGGTTGGATGACTTTTTGGACATATCCCCGCACGGCCTCGGCGATGGAGATCGAAGATGGTGGTTTAGCGGAGGGCAGTAGCTTTCGGAGCTCTTTCCCAACAAAGTCACAGATGATCTGTGGAATGTTGTCTACACCGACGATGCCCAGGTTCAGCCGCGTTGATGCGAGAGTTGACGTCACAAAGGTGCCATCGAGTCGGTGGTAGTGGCTTGCCCGGGCCGACAGTGCTCGCTCAATGTTTATGGCTTCCGCTACAAAGCCGTCATCAGTCGTTGGGGGTGTCGCGCAAGACCTCCGAAGATTTCACTCTTCACGCCTCTCATGAGGGCGCGCACCTTCTCCTGGGTGACCTGAGGGTCAGCGTGGGCACTCAGGCTCAGGACATTCTCCACGAAGCTGGTAATGCTTTCGTTTGGTCCTTGAGTTTTTGTCCGGGGAGATCTTCAGCCCGCTGTGTACAGTTCTGATTCGTAAATGTATTCTTCAGGGCGGTGATACAGGTGTCCCACGACGATAAGTGAAGCCTCGTAGTCTCTCGAACTACTGCCTCGCAGTGCCCTCCAAATAGAAGTAGAGGTTTTGGAGGCGCTGCGCCGCGGTCCATTTATTATGGCGAGCTACGCGTTCATAGTGTTCAAGCCAGTCCTCCACATCCTCGTGGACTCTCGCCATGGAAGGTCGTCGGAGTTCGTTGGCGCAACGGGCAAGTAGACGACGGGTGGAGCGGTCCGTCAAGTAGACGCCGGCTGGAGCTGTTCATCGTCCGGTGTTGTCGACTGCTTGGCCTTGGCAGGCAGTGAGACAATTCCGGGGTTGGCCTTGGATCACGGCAGCTTACTTCGGGTCTCGGTAATCTCTGCGGATGGTCCTCTTGAGCCGGAGATCGGGCTTGTGCTGCGAGGCCTTGGAGGGGTACGCTGCATGGGTTGTACCCAGCGCCTCCACCAAAATGTCACGAATGACAGGCAGAGAGACGGTTAGCTGCAGTAGGAATCAAAACAGTTAATAGGGGTGAACTTGTGCCCAAAACAAAAATACAAAGAGGTAGCGTCGCAGGCGTCGAAGGTCGGCGGAGTAGCACGATCGAGCGCAAGAGCGAAACTGACTCCGGACCGCCACGCGGAGCACCTTTTGTACCCGCGTGGGTTTCTGGAACATTCAGCGTAGAACGTTCGGCGCGTAGAACATTCGAACCTCGATCAGACGACAAGGTTCTCGAACTTACAAGAACGCTAAGTTGAAAGAATAAATAAAATCAGCAGAACCCATCCTTTGGGAATGATTATCTACGTTAATGCGAATAGCATCAAACGGTGCGGAGTTATGCGCGTTCGTCGGGTGGCCGGCACACTCTAGATACGCCAGCCCACTCTTGAGGCGATTCTAAATTTGTTGACACTTTCACAGCCCTGCGCACGATCTCCGCAGCCCAGCACGTGCGTTTGTGTCACTTAGGAAGGCGAGCAAAGCACGCGCCATACGCACAAACACTCAAAATGGTACCGACCAGACTTTCTGGCGTCTCAGCTAGTCTCAACCAACGGTATTCTAAACGGTTGTTTATATCTTTACCATAGGACGCGCTTTACAGCGCTGTCACAGCTACCGGTGCGCGCGCGTTCCATGCACGAGGGCTCATTCCGCTCTCGTGAGGCTGAGCACGGCCGCTACATCACCCTCTCCCGAGCGCGGGAGAGGGTGAGCTAGCGGCCGTGCTCAGCCTCACGAGAGCGGAATGAGCCCTCGTGCATGGAACGCGCGCACCGGTAGCTGTGACAGCGCTGTAAAGCGCGTCCTATGGTAAAGATATAAACAACCGTTTAGAGTGCGTTGAATGACTGCCTTCATAGCTCTGTGGTTAGCGCGTCTGCCTGCTGATCAAAGGGTCAACGGTTCGAATCCCAGCCGGCGCCGGTCTTTTTTATTTATTTATCGACCCGCGGCGTAAGAGGTTAGATAGCCAGATAGATAGATAGATAGATACATAGACGAAAAGTGCGTGAAGTATCCAAAGAATGCTATTCGCATTAAAATGCTATTCGCATTAATAAAAGGAGCTTCATCTTTGAGGAATCGAACCTGGGGCCTCCGCGCGAAAGCCAAGCACGGTAACCATTCGACCACTTTTTGTTTCTTACTTGGTAACTATTCGATTACGCCCGCAGTCGCTCCGTGACGCGCGTGGTAATATACCGTGTGAGGATGTGTTTTCCTATCTATGTGTTACTAAACTACATCTCAGTTTTTAGATACGCTAAAGGTAATCTGGTCGTATAAGACATCCCGCTACTTCAATTTCATATATTTGTAATGACTTATTTTGTCCAAAAACAGCACATCGCGCTATTTTAATTTCATATAGCGTAATGTTTTATTTTGACCAAAAATAGCACATCGCGCTACTCAAGAACTCTTAGCGGGTTTACGGCTTGTCCTCAGTTTGCACCCTAAAAAGTTATTTTAAGCACTCCCTGAAAGGTTTCTTCCTGAAAAACCTAGAAGTTGTTCTTTTAAGCTACATTTTCGAAGCGAACGAGTTCTTCATCGCCCAATTGCAGCGATGGAAGTGCTGCTCCATTTGCGTCAAATTGCGCAATAAAAGAACGTCTGCTGCATCTTGCGTCAGACTGCCATTTTTGCTAAGAATTGCGCCAAACCAGAGCCAAAATGGGCAAACCCCAAAAGAATTGGTTGACTCTAATATTCAGAAAAGTAGAAGCAAAAAACAATTATACAAATATATATTTCAGAGCGTCTCTACTCACCGTATAGTTGGTTTTATTTTAGGTCAGAGTATACAGTCGAAGAATTGAACAGATAAAACCACAAACAAATGATAAAAGCGCGAGTCAAAGGACTTCACTGCACTTGATTCCTTTAGTCGATAAAAGACCACACGCAGGAAGATCGACGAATGCCATTATGTCGCGCTTTGATGCTAGTTGGTCTCATTGGCTCGTTCCAGCGGCTACCTGTTAAATTAAGGTGAAACTAAGTATTTAGATCGCTCGTCAACCGCGCTGGTTGGCTGATGCACTGGCGGACTGTTCGCCGACATCATCTATTTTCCAGACAATGTCGGCGATGTGAGAAGCGAAAACTTGGGACCAAACATTGCCAAATCGTAGTATGGTGGCTACTTTGATAAGACAAAACCAGGGTCTTGTACTCCTGACGAGATCACTTAATTATAATGTCTGCACCATGCCTTAGTGCCTCCTCTCACCAGCCCGCGCGCCTGTCGAGCTTCGCCGCTTGGCGCCGCAGCGCTAGGTGCAGCGGCCGAAATGGCTGAATGCTTGGTTTAGCACGATATATGCTCAGTAATTATGCTCAGTGTTATTCCAGGTTAACTCTTTTTGGCTTGGTGGTCGGCTGATCCCCAATTTTAAATATCTCTGCCGAGAAAAAAGATGCAGGTTTCTATTTGAGTAAATGCTAATCAAGGTTGTTCTTGTGCAGCTGTCGATCGAAAGAATGGCAAACTTTGATTTTCTTTGGTTCCAACGCCGCTACAGAGGAGTGTCACTTGCACAAGTTTAGGTTTTCATAACATATGGGGCTAGTTGTTTTGGCAGTAGTTGATAATATTAAGTTTTCGAGTTTGGTAGGCTCATAAAACTTGGGGACACATTTTTGTTGATAGACGAGTTGGTTTTGCCAAACATGTACAAGTTACTCAAAAAATGCAGTTAAGTTAAGTTACTGAGTATTGACACCAAAAGTAATTGGGGTAGAGTAGAAATTACACGTTTGTAATAGTACTTGAGTAAACTACTAACTACGGTAAAAAGTACCGAGTTACCTTTGAAGTTACTTTCGAAGTTACTTTTTTATGGTTTTGTGGTAGCAAAATGAACAGCAGTTTTGATTCGTGAAAAACCTTGCGAGCTTAAAATAAATGCAGTCATTTTATGGCTTGCTTTTTCACCAAAATAGTTTATTCGCTTGCTGAAGCAATTGACTTTCAAAGTTTTTTATCGGAGAGTTTTCCCTTTTCCTCTTGAAAACGTCCCCAGCCAGGCTAAAAAGACGTTCCACCGACGCGCTGGATGGAACTGCAGCGTTAAATTTCAGAAACAGGCTGTGCAGGGTCGGGTAGGTGAGTGTCGGCATCTTCGGTGTCTATGACTAAACATGTGAGGTTTGCCTCGGCTAGAGGTCCTTTTTAACAAACTCTCCAACTTTTTCTTTCTCTTTGGCAAGTTGGGATCGTTATGACTGGCCGCTGAGCGAGTGTACCTCACCGTTAAGGGTTCAAGCCCCGCGCCACGACGATGAGACCATCCGGACGACTGCGCGTCTCGCAGTGCCAGTGCTACGCTAGTGAAAAAATTACACCATCTTCCCGAGGGGAACCATGGGGTGATGCGGAGCATCGTGTTGGTTCCGAGGGAAGAGTCAGTTGCGTACTGACGTCGAGAGATGGCGCCACCGACTGCCCTAGCGCAACCCCCTACGCGAGCCTTCCTCGCGGCTCGCGGCAGAGAAACTTGGAACGCCTCGCGCTCGCCGTTTATTTTTTTTTCACACTTGAAGGAGAGGAGACTAGAGGAGGATAGTTGCGCGTGCGCGCGTGGAGTTCTAGTAACGTTGGTACAAGCGAACGCACGCGCAGTGCACGCAGCTGGTGGAGAGAGAGCGGAGAGAGTAACGCGCAGCTGTTGGAGAGAGGGAAGGAGGAGAGTTGCGCGTGCGTAGTGTGAGTGCGGACTACGACGCCGCGGGACATAGACCCGAGCAAGAGATGCTCCGCATCTAAAAAAATGTTTTGGTTTAACAGAAGGTGAAACGAAGTATACTTCGCCGCTAAGGCGGGTCCAACAAACGCATCTCCCAAGGGTGACTCGCAATTCTCGCCGGCGACTACGGAGTCCTGACTCGCCTGACACGCCAGACAAGTAAATCATTTTCAGCAAAGAGGAGGTCTCTCTGGCGTGGAAGGTCGGAAAGACGCGAAGGATTACATGAACAAGCATCGTCACTCGTACAATTGCAGCTGGAAGCGGGAACGTGCTCCCATGAACGGATTATCCGTGTCTGCGTTTGCGCGCGAGGGGAGTCTGGCTTCGCATGAGAGTATGCGCTCACGACGATGCGACCATGCGAACAGGCGCCCAGCTGCGAGGTCATCCCGGTGGGCGCCACCGGGATGACCTCGCAGTTTTGGGATTCCACGGGAGGCGCTCCCGTGGAATCCCAAAACTGCTCGAGTCAGAACTCACTGAAGGCAGACAACATGAAAACCACAACAACCCTCGGAGTGTCCCCGTCTTTCACGGTCGCAGCTGGAGGCGCGGCGCCTGCGTGAATTACCGGATTAGGTCAATACCCGACCAGAGATTGCAAAATTACCTTGAAAAAGTAATTAAATTACAATACTAATTACTTTACTGAAAACTGCCAAAATGTAATTAAATTACATTATAAATTACCGCAGGCTAATGGTAATGACATTACATTACAATGATTTTTCAAAAGTATTAAAATTACTTTCAAATTACTTTGACATTACATTTGAATACCTTGAGGCAGTAATTCGTGCTCATTTTATTTACCGTATACACGAAGACAGTGTTTACAAAACAAGTTCTCGTTTGCCCATACAGTGCGTGTGCAGGGACCAGATCCGGGAGAAGCGAGGCGCTGCGCATGCGCAGTGCCGACAGCAGCGCCACCGCAGTGATGTCACCTCAAATAGCTGAAATGGTCTATATGTACCGAAGCTCAGATCTTCCTGCTTACACCGCAACAACCTTATGTGCCTCAAAGTGAACCTTATTGAACAGTGGTTTTGATGGCGCACACGACATAAGTCTCAAGCATGCTGAATAGCTTCTTCGCTTCTTTAGATGGGACTCAGAAAGACAGTCGACTCACCGGTTTCGCTATTCATTCAACGGTGATGGTTCTTACTAAAGGGGTGATATGTTTCCGTCTTCCTGATTTAGAAGTTGTAGTCCGTGTCAGTTTGTTAAGTCGGGCAATGGCAGCTCGTTCTTACAAGGAGTCGTCACGTGAAACGTTTCCGTTCTGCCTCAGACGCAATCTAACTCTATTCTCCCGAGAGCACTATACTCGGCGATAACTTTTCTTGGCGATGCAGTGGAGAGTGGAAGAGCCCGCACACAGCTTTATTCAGCGCTCAAAATGGGTGAGGGAACGCGTGCCTGTACCCTCCACGGCATTGCCAAGAAAAGGTTGTCGCCGAGTATAGTTGACCTGTTCTCGGTCATTCTTTTCAAGGAGCATTTTTCCGATACACCTGAAGAGTCCAAGCTTTCGCGCATTGTCACACAAAGGGCCCGGATAATTGCTAAGCAGAAGCATCGCCAGCTGGGGAATGGCGCGAGCTCCCTAAATTGTGTACTTTCCCAACAAACGGGGGGGGGAGGGGAGGGGGGCGACATCTGCTTGTAGTCTTATTGCCGAATAAACTTCCCAAGAGGCAGCGAGGCATACCGCGAGCGGCACCTGCTTTGCTCAAGGACGCACGAAACGGTCTGGGGCTTTGACAAGGCATTTGAAATTAACTATTTATTCGGTCGTTTGTTGTTCACAATAGTCGAAGCTTACGATCTGACCTTGCTTGACGAAAGTACAAGGCTGAGGATCTGTTTGTCCTGTCCTCTCAGGTTTTAAATTATGTTTAACTCAGTCGTGATGTGCCCGTCGCCTTGTAGCCTATGAGCCGTTCATCCCTAAGCTGACGCACTGTCAGCCTAGAGGTGAACGGTTGAAGCTACGTGTTTGTTGGAGCAGTCACACCTCTATCGTTCGCCACGTAACCACGCTCTCGTTCATAACCACGCGCAGAGAAAGGGACGGGACACGTGATTAAAAGAAGGTATTTGATTGGTTCTGGTTAGCTTGCAACTCCCACAGCACTGTCAGCTTAGGGATGAACGAAGTATAGTATCGTCGTGATGACACGACGCCGTGAATCTGCCCTGCCGAGAGTTCGTAAGCCGTTGCATTCCAGCGAGGTCTACACGCAAGCGTTTTTTCCTTCGCCTTTCCAGCCCTTCTTGTGCGTCCGTCCAGCTCTCAGTACAAGGCTTTGCGCTCCGGTGGCCGTCGATTATTTCCTCTGATGCTCTTTCACAACATTTCACCATGCAAAATAATTTTTCCCTTCTTTCTTAAAGCTTGCAAACGAAGTTTCTAATTAAGGACAAAAGTAATTTCAAAAGCAATGAGTAATTTTCTTGAAATTACTGCCTGAAAGTAATTCATTACATTCTAAATTACTAGCCTAGGGAAGTAATTCATTACATTCTAAATTACTCGCCTAGGGAAGTAATTCATTACATTACTCATTACTCCAAAAATAATTCATTACTGTAATTTCATTACAGTAATGTCATTACTCCAAGCAGTAATTCATTACTGAAATTTTATTACAGTAATTTCTTTACTGCCATCTCTGTACCCGACCAAGTCTTGTTAAGTATCTCTTCCTGTGTTAGTGCGCGCCAGTGTTATGTTTTGGCTGCTCGTCGCCACGGTGCACCTTGGCCCAAGGATGCCCGTGATGCAGTTTCTAGGGCTGCTGAGTATAAGTGCGTGGGAACGGAATGTGAGGGGGACCCTTGTTCGGAAATGCCACTTCATTTGCCGGCGTCTTATTTATTTCTGTGCTCAAACTTTTGTGATGAGCAAAATTATCACTAGATTTCAAAAGTAGTTAGTAATTTGAGTAGAAGTTACCTGAAAAACGTAGTTAAAGTAAACTACTAATTACCCAAATAACGTTGTAATTGAAAGTTACCGAGTTACTAGGAAAAGTAGTTAAACTACAGTAGTTTGAGTAGAGTAGTTGAACTACATCCAAGTCTGGTTTTTGCAGGCATTTTAAAGAACTTATATATACAGGCTCAATAAACTGCCTGAAAGTACGATGGGATAGAAGCTTTATACCAACTGAAGTGTTGCGCTATGATTCGTTTTTCATCACTTTTTTAGTACTCATTGTAAATGGAACCTTCTCAGACTAGAGCCGTATTTATAAAAAAGAATGCTCTGTGTTCCTTTGGCACGCTATCTATTCTTATTACAAAGGGTAATAAGTAATATTCTTTAGGATCAAAGAGGAACCCTCAGTCATTATCGAAGATAAACTCATTTAGCGATGCAATAAATATTTTCACTTCCAAGTAATGTGCTAACAGATGTTGGCATCTGCTCCGAATTAATGTTTGGCCTGCAACAGAACCTGCTACAAAAGGTCAAATGCCGCTTCCATCACTGCAATCCTTTCAAATGCGGAAGGGGCGATAGTGATTGAGGCGAAACCGTTCTTCACGATCTGAAAGAGTCCTTGGGGCGTCAAAAACGCCTATCAAGAATGGTTAGTTTATACCGGGTGTTTGTGTGGTAAAGAATTTCGTTATTTTTTCCTCCTAATTTTGTTTTATGTAGAAAACAAAGGTAAATGAATTGCAAGAGTCATTGCACCCTAATTTTTTTAATTGGAGCTTTTTTTGAGCCTTTTGACCATTTCTTTTGGGGCAAAAATTGAAGCGTCGCAAGCGAGAACGGGCTGTCGACGTGTATTTAGGCAGTAATACCGGATTAACAGAATGTAACGTGGTTGTTCCTAAACTTCTTTATGCATTTTACATTTCTCTTTGGCTGTGTTCCAAATCTCACCCGAGTAACCAATCTCCCACGTCAGTGGATAATATCACGTGACATCGCGAGTAAACAATCCGCGACTCGTTTTTGTAATGGCCCGGATAAGCCGGGATAACCACTTGGATACTACGCGGATTGGCTTCGTCTTTGGCTAAAGAAAAAAAGAAAACAGAGCAGCGAGAGCGAAAAATAGCAGACGCCCTCTTGATCATAGAGAAAGCACTCGAAGAGACGATATTATTAACCACTCCGAAGTTTTTCTTTGACAGTGACGACGTGGTGTTTCCTGGAAGGGCTCCACCAGCTCCTTTTGTACGCCGTCATTTTGGGCCGTAGGTTGATATCATAATTACTTACTCCTTTCAGTTGTTTTCAATATTCAGCTCGGCCACTGTAACTCTAGTTCAGGTGCCCTAATCGCACATGTTCAACGCATAGTTATTTTCACCTATTACGTTTTGCAGGAAGTGCTTCCAGAAGGCATAGCGGTACAACGCAGGGGCTTTCTCAGCAGTGATAAGTGACTTAAGTTCGATTTGACGCGAACATGATTACAAAATCACAAAAAAGAAAAAGAGTCAACTTATTGGGGAGGGGAGATAGGGCGAGGTTTTTAACTGATCATATACAAAAAGTCTTCGAATCCTTCCCTGCTTTACAAGCGTTATCCTCTCTTTACACACACTCTGGAAAACAAATACTTCTACATCATCTACTGGGTTCAAACACAGCCTTGAACATGAGAATACGGAGTTCTCTCCAACGCCGAGGACGAGGATGCGGAGAAGCTCCTGTTTACGCTCGCACTCTGATAATAGACAGTTTTAGTGGATCGTACGCTAAAGCCTTGCGTACGCAATAAAATTGCGGGTCGGGAGTGCGCGTGCGCAGAACGCAATAGAAGAGCTAGCGTATTGCGTACGCACGCAACGCTGGGGATTTTGCGTGGCGGGCTAGCGGGCTCTGCGGGATGCTCTCGAGAGATCTCGGACTCAACGAGAGCGCCAGTTTCAAGATGGCGGTTACCTTGACTGGCGCAGCAAGGGCGACGTGGTGTTTTCGAAGTTCTGTGTTACGTGAAATTGCGTGGTGTTCAGCTCGGCAATTCTTTCCGGGACCTACGGCGGTCGAATCAGATCGCCGTGCAGCGGAAGGAGTGCACAGTGAAAATGTTCGCCGCTCGGAATGTGCGTCAACGCTGCGATCTGCTCAACGCTAAGCCTATTCGCACAGTTCATCGCCGACGGACGAACGACTCTAAAAGAAATCGCCGAAGTTCTCGCTATGCACTGGACATCAGTAGGTCATGAATTTCATTCCGCGATAGCATTGATAAAAGCTGCCGTTTCCACGGGACGACTGACGGAGGCTCCGTGATCGAATTTGTCTACGCACTCGTACTCGTAGCCTCTGTATACCCCGCAGAAAAGCGCGTTTGACAAGGCAGCTGCGGCTTGGTTTAATTTGAAATAAAATGATTGGACACGTTTTCATTTTCAATATTTCTTTCCAGGAGCATGGTTGCGCTATAAGCACGCGGAATTCTACGGCTCTAGCAAATTTAACCAAGATGATGCGCGGTGTTCACTCGAAAACGTAACGCACAACTAAATTCGGTCCGAGCAGGTCATTTTTAGCGTACGCTATACTATTGCGTATTGCGTACGTAAGAGCCAGCAACGCTATACTAAAACTGTCTAATAAAACAGGTATACTTTCCCGGGGGAGGTACGCGGTCTGGATATGGTGCACAGTCAATTCCTGCGTTGAAAACAGCAAAATCGCAAAACCACACATAAATGGTTGCACCTTATTCCTTGTCATTTCAAACATCTGCCACCAAAGCCAACGGAGAAAACGAGCTTTGACGACTGTTCGCAGAAAGCAGACGACGGGAAGACGGCGAACAGATCACGTGACGTATTTACTCGATTTTATCCGACATTACCCCCAATCGAGAAGGGTAGCGTGAGTAATTACTCCGGAGTAAACACCCCGGTTCTCGAACGCGAGTTCTGACGTCATCAAGTAAGCGTGAGCAAGTTTTGAAACGCCACGGTACGAATCCTTTACACCGGAGTCGGATTGAGTAAATTTTGGAACACAGCCTTGAGGTCCGATCGCCGCCGGCGCTAGAACATGACGGAGCTAATCAAGCAGCACCAAACATGCATCGTCATGGAGCTCGCTTATCACTATTGCTTGCTTTATCTATATTGTTTTATCACTGGCTGAACCAACCACGCACAGCGTACAGTGGGACGAGGAGTTCCTTCGCGAAAAGACGGCTTCGAGAACAAAAATTGCGTTGGCTTAGCTCGCCTATGCCAGGATATACGTAGCGTGAGCTTATGCGCACAAAATGAGAGACGCAATCAAGCGGCTCCGGTGCAGCGTCAGACTTGGCCACTGCGCAACGGAGGCGCACAGCTGGGCACGCGGCAGCGCCAGTGCGTCTGCCGCGGCTATGACGTCACTCCTTTGGAATGCGCAGACCGGCGAGGCGCGCGCGGTGGTGGCGGAGCGCGCGGCGGCGGCAGCTCCGCCGCGCCACCTGTGCGCCGTGTGACGTCACTGCTCCTCGCGCATGTGCAGACCAGCGAGGCGCGCGCGGCGGCGGCGCGCCAGCTGTGCGCCGTGTGACGTCACTGCTCCTCGCGCTTGCGCAGCACGGCTCTTTGACAGCCACGCGAAACTGCTCAACCTCGGCCAGTTTAGCTTACGCTACAAAAAGCAGCACTTAATCGATAAACAAATTGTACAAAATGTAAGACGCTGACCAGACATGGGGAAGGGTAGCGTAAGTATTTGGTAGCACGCCCCTAAGAGGAGCTTCTGCCACCTCCGCCTTCGTCGACCGGCCATATGTCGAGCTTTCGCCACTTCTTCGGGAGAGCACGCCCGTGCGGAGAATTGTTTTCGGGAGAGGAATACACTGGCGCTTCTGCGACCGACCTGGAGAGTCATCGTATGGTGTTATCGGAATCTCTATACTCATGCGTTGACACTGCAGGCTATATCTGACACGTGTGTGCTTGCGACAATTCAGAGATGGCAGTAATGAAATTACTGCAAAAGAATTACAGTAATTAAATTACTTCTTGGAGTAATCAGTAATGTAATTAATTATTTCTCTAGGCTAGTAATTTAGTAATGTAATGAAATACTTTCAGGCAGTAATTCCGAGAAAATTGCTCATTACTTTTGAAATTACCTTTGTCCTAAATAAGAAAATTCGTTTGCAAGCTTTAAGAAAAGAGAAAAATTATTTGGTATGGTGAAATGTTGTGAAAGAGCATCAGGGAAATAATCGACGGCCACCTGAGCGCGAAGCCTCGTACGAAGATCTGAACAGGCGCACAAAGGAGGGCTGGAATGGCGAAGGAAAAAAGCTTACGTGTAGATATCGCTGGAAGGTAAAGGTTTACAAACTCCAGGCACAACAGATTCACGGCGTCGCGTCATCACGACGATACCATACCAGAACCAATCAAACACCTTCCTTTAATCACCCTTTTTCTGCGCGTGGGTATGAACGAGACCGTGGTTACGAGCCGAACGGTAGACGTGTGACTGCTCCAACAAACACGTAGCTTCCACCGTTCATCCCTAAGCTAACGTTGCGTCACCTTAGGGATAAACGGCTCATAGGCTACAAGGCGACGGGCACATTACCAGTGAGTTAAATCTGATTTAAAACCTGAGAGGACAGGACAAACAGATCCTCAGCCTTGTACTTTCGTCAAGCAAGGTCAAACCGTAAGCTTCGACCATTGTGAACAACAAACGACGTTTCGTGCGTCCTCGAGCAAAGCAGGTGTCGCTCGCGGTATGCCTCGCTGCCTTCCCGTGGGAAGTTTATTCGGGAATAAGCCTACAAGGAGATATCGCCCCCGTTTATTGGGAAAGTACACAATTTAGGAAGCTCACGCCATTCCTCAACTGGCGACGCTTCTGCTTAGCAATTATCCGGGCCCTTTGTGTGACAATGCACAAAAACTTGGGCTCTTCGAGTGTTTGGGAAAAATGCTCCTTGAAAGGAATGACCGCGACTAGGTCAACCATACCGTGCGACAGCTTTTCTTGGCAATGCAGCGGAGGGTACAGGCACACGTTCCCTATCTCATTTTGAGCGCTGAATAAAACTGCGTGGGCTCTCCTCCTCTCCACTGCATTGCCAAGAAAAGTTGTTGCCGAGTATAGTAAGTGCTTTTGGGAGAATAACATTAGATTGCGTCTGAGGCGGAAGGGAAACGTTTCACGTGACGACTCCTTGTAAGAACAAGCTGCCATTTCCCGACTTAACAAACTGACAGGACTACAACTTCTAAATCAGGAAGACTGAAACATATTACCCTTTTAGTAAAAACCTTTACCGTTGAATGAGCAGCGAAAGCGGGTAATCGACTGCCTTTCTGAGTCACATCTAAAAAAGCTATATTCATCATGTTTAACACTTATGTCGTGTGCGCCAGCAAAACCACTGTTCAGTGTAGTTACACAGTGGAGCAAACCAGCACAAGGCGCTGGATGACATCACTGTTTTAATAAACGCCTACTTTCCTAAAAAAAGAAAACTCTTCAGTGTGGTTTACTTTGAGGCACATAACGTTGTTGCGGTGTAAACAGGAAGATCTGAGTTTTGGTACACATAGACCAACTCAGCTCCTTGACGTCACATCACTGTGGTGATGCTGCCGTCGGCACTGCGCATGCGCCGCGCCTCGCTTCTCCGGGATCTGGTTCCTGCACACGCGCTGTGTGGGCAAACGAGGGCTTGTTTTGTAAACACTGTCTTCGTGTATACGCTAAATGAAATGAGCATGAATTACTGCCTCAAGGTATTCCAAAGTTATTTTTGAAGTAATTTCATTACTTTTGGAAAGTAATTGTAATGTAATGCGGTAATTTGCAATGTAATTTGATTACAATTTTGCAGTTTTCAGGAAAGTAATTAGTAATGCAATTTAATTACTTTTTGAAAGTAATTTTGATATCTCTGGCTTGCGTGTGTTCTCTTTTTTGTGTCTCTACCTAGGATAGCTTTTTATGTTTTTCCTATTCTTTTACACCGACCGAGATTGCGAGGGGAAGAAGAATGCAAAGTAGAACAGGAAAAATAAACAAAATTATTCGGGTGTTGCCATCTGTCATTTTGTTCCTATCTCTTCCACTTAGGATTATTTTCGTTAACCGCCCAGTCCACTGTGTGGCCTAGTCTCGGGTGGTTAAAAGGGATGTTGGATCGAAACTTAAAATATACGCAGGACGTTCAGAGATAAGTCATATAGGATCAATACTACGCGTAAATAATAATCGCACGCTTGTATTTTGAGCGAATGGCTGTATTTATCGCTCTTAATTACGGGTTTTGGCAAGCGCTTTCAAAACTCCCATCAGAAAGTGCATGCATGTCTCTTCGGATATCCGTCACGCCAGGTTGCGCCCACGAAGTCATTGACTTTCTCGGGGCAAAGTGTACCGCAGTGATAAGCATACGGCCCTTACAGAGTGGAAACAACTTGGTCAATCTGCTCACGAAGCTTCCATCTTGCTTTGGGTGGACAGCGAAATGGCTGGAAAAAAAAGAAAACACTTTCAAGCAATTTATTTTTTTCTGACAAGGATCGAGGTTTGGAATTTATTGCCGAATGAGACTGTGACTATAGAAACTGTGTCCTCCTTCGAGGATTCCATCACTGCACTGTTAAAGTTTTAAAAACACAAACTGTTCCTCTTTATTTGAAATATGTAATCATATATTGGTTTCATGTTGTTTCAATACGCCTTTTTGTTGTTATTTTTCGAAACAAAAATATATAGCGTTGTCTCTGCTTTTTTTCATTTTTACGTTACCTGTCTGTTGCAGCCCGTATTTTTCTTGCATTCTTACACATTTTTGCTCATTTAAAGCCTCCCTGTAATGGTCCCCAAGAGAGGGCTAACAATAATTTTCAACTAAAATTTTGAAAAGTTAATATGATCCACGTAATGGACAGCATTTATATGTGCCAATATTTCATTGGTAACAACGCATTATTACTATAAATACCGCGAATTATTTTTTTTTTACCTAGGGTTTAAATATTGAGCCAAGGGGGTCGAAAGGTTTGAAAATGTCGAACCTATTACTTTAAACGTTTCGAGAACTTTCAAAATAGAGAATTTTAGTTGCGCTAAAAACGACGTAGGCTTTCAGGAGCCCAGATGCAGGTGAACCTAGCAGCCTAAAAACCTTTTTGGTCAGACCTTGCCTAGAGTATGCTTCATATTTATGGGATCCCCACACTACAAGACATGTCTAAACTTCAACGAGTACAGAGGACTGAAGCTCGATTTATTTGCAACCGGTATAAAAGAACGGACAGCCTGAATAAAGTGATCAGTTTTCTTGGACTTGAAACGCTTCAAACCCGGCGCTTAGAAAAGAGGTTAAATCTTATGTACTTGATACATAGTGATTTAAATCACCTAAAGGAGTGTCCTTGCGTAACCCCAGTATCGCACACAAATACTCGTTTTAGCAATGGCAAAAATAATGCAGGAGTTTTGGGCGCACAATGATACATTTGAATTTTCGTTCTTTCCTAGGACAATAACCGCATGGAACCAGGGCCGGCTTGCTAGAACAGCGTCTCAGCTGAGACTGGGTGAAAGAAAGCACTGCAAAGGCTGGGGCGCGCGAGCGTCTTGAGACGCAGCTTGAGTCCCGCTCAGCTCGTGCGCTGGCTTTGGCAGTGCTTTCTTTCACCCAGTCTCAGCTGAGACGCTGGTTCTAGCAAGCTGACCAGTTACCAAACAGCATAGAAAGCACCAATGTCGAATAAATTATTTCAAATTTGAATGTTGCGCTCATGTGATTGTTTCATAATGTTTTTGTTGTTGCTGATTTTCTTTGAGTTTACTTTGTTGTTACGACTTGCAGCTGGCACTGATGTCTTCTTGGTGTTATATGTTATGTTTATATTTGTGATGCTCAGTCCTGCTTGGACTCTAACATGAGTCTGCAGTACTTATAAATATAAATAAATACTTCGCTTGTTTTTGAACCTTTGAATTTGTTTCGCTAATGAATTCAAGAATTCTCAAACTTTTCGAACATCATCTGTCCTAAAATCTGAAACTTTCGAACTCGGAATTTCAGGAACCTTGACATTTTCTACCCTTTCAATTCCGAACCTCAGCAGTATTCGAAAGTTGCCATCTTTTCGGATCCAAACGAAAACAAAGATCGTAATATTTTTTTACATTTTGAGCTCTGACCTTCGGAGTTTCGCGGCGTCTTTATTTAGTACCAAGAGTAATTTTTGATACCGGGTATTTTTGCGAATACATTTGAAAAATTCCTGAAACTAGGGTGGTTGAGAGAAAAACAAAACGAATTTGGGGAAGAAACTGTTAGCCACGGCGAACGGCAGGAAGGGCAATAAAAAACATTATTCAGCAAACTAAGAACCTAAGACTGACTGATTAACTTTTTAATTAGTAAAAAAACAAATTTGATTTCAATTAAAAACGTGCTCAGCATCATAGAAAACCCCTAGATAGCTCAATATCAGAAAGACTTGAAGCACGCAGGAGCGCAGGGGCGAGCTTAAAGTTACCACATGTGTAGCACTCGTAAGTCCGGCGATGCGAAATACGGATGATATTCTTACCGTTCGCTTTTTCGCATCAAATTACCGTGGCTGCAACTTTGTTCCCGAGAAGTCTTCTTTTTTTTCTAAAAATTCTTATTGTGAGGGATGTTTGAAATTATTTGCAGAAACACCCGGTATAATGGTGGACCCGCTGCTCCAGCAAAACGTCAGTGGTTGGTAATCCATGTAACGTCGTCCGTAGATGTTGACGCTTCCTAAGCACCATTTACGAGGAGGCATATATGTACTATCGCGGACAATATGAGCTGAAACAGCTCTCCGGCCTGTTCACGGTACTACCTGCGCCGCCTGTCGCATCACTCCGTAAAACACGGTGCACCCTGAGGCCGAGATAAATTCTCACTTGTGCTCACTGCGCCGCTGCGGCTCTTCCGGCCGTCTGCTAGCGAAAATATCGGCCCGACGGAACCACCATCACAGTGCGTGTGCCGTGAAGCCCAATGTTCACGTTTTCACCGAACATGCAATTCAGTGCGTCACAAGAAAGCGCCGTAGTGGAAAATGCATTGTCACGCTCGTATCTCCTCGAGGAGCGCTGCCTGACGAAGCTGGCTTGGCCCCCAAAAGGAGCCGATCTGAATATCATGGAACACGTTTGGAGCCGCATCAAAGTAGCCATGTCACGGCGTCCCCTCCACCGCGCCACTGCACACAAATTTTGGAAAACAATGAGAGGTGAATGGAAGTGACTTCGGGCCGAGCCAAAATTCGTGGCCGCGCTCTATTATCATTTCTTACCATACAGGATGAGAGCCGTGGTCGCGGGTCAGGGGAGAATGACGCGGTATTCTTTTGTAAAGTTTTACTGCGCCTTAGGCCCCTGAACCGGACTTCCGCCGATTGGAACAAAGCTCGCTGCTACGGTTGCGACACACTGTTTGATGCCGTTAACCAGCGCATAGTTTTGTGTGGTGCCTCCGGCATCCCGATCAACTTGTATAGTGCAGTTGAACTTCCACACCGACTATTAA
>JAZHYW010051533.1:0-16939 GCA_037355805.1 Ixodes ricinus
AATACTAGGAGCGGCAAAGGGAAAAGAAACGGCAATACGACCAACGGCGACATGCTGCGACCGGTGGCGGCAGGGGTTTCCCAAGGAATTGAAATCAGGGGTGTCTAAATTTTTTTAAGGGGTTGTTAAAGGGGGGGGGGGCATTGCGAATATAGGAGTCGTTGTGAATTAAGGGGGTGCCTTCGAAAAAACTAGGGGGAGCGCTACACCCCCCTAGGGGGTGTCTAGGGAAATCCCTGGGTGGCGGCATTTCGTATAGTGCAGTAGGCAATCGCTGCAGGTGATACCACAGCTTCACTGACCAACCATTTTCACAGCATGGATTGGAGCCCCAATTTTTCATCGGAGGAACTGGAACGTGAACTCGTTCCATTTTAACTGGAACGAAAAAGAAAACGGCGTTCCTTTTTCTTCCTTCAGTGGGGTAATTTGTATTTTATTTTTAAGAGCGAAATTCTAAAAGTATAAAAACCATATCTTTACGAAGTGCAGGATCTCGTTAACGTTTTGGTTACTTATCATACGGTTTATTTTGTGTGGTCCTCACTTGGTAACAGTCGGGTGAAGGAGAACTAGTGGACATTTGTATGTTCTTTTAGTGCCCGAGCCAGCGGTATGAAAAGCAAAACTTTCAGTAGAAGGAAAAAAACACAGAAAGAGGGACGTTTGAACTCAGCTATTTTCTTGCTTCCACGAACCCTCATACATCCAGAAATATAAGGCCAACTACAGCCATCACTGAACTTCCACGAAGAGACCTACAGTTACAACAAAAGTGCAAACTGCCTGACATCGAACGCATCCTTGTTTCCCGAATATTGGTCACCTAACTAGCTTGTCATGTAATGCATGGACTATACTAGTGCATTTTTTACTTCAGCTTCTAAAGCATCCCTAGAATCAATGGCAAACAGCTATTTGAAGCAACTCTCATTATGGCTTCAAAACAATAAATTACAACTAAATGCAAAGCAAACAAAATATATAATTTTCTGTCCTGTAAATAAACTCGACAACACTAAGGTGACTATATGTTTTAAAAATGAGATCATAGAGGAGGTTAGCGAACAAAAATTTCTCGGCGTGTGGTTCAATCGCGAATTAAATTGGAATACTCACATAAATAGGCTAAGCACCGAGTAATCCAGAGCCGTTAAATGTATATACAAGATAAAGAATCTTATACCCCTTTGGCTAAAAAAAATTTGTATTACTCACTATTTTTTTCAAAACTTTATTACTGTATTTTAGTTTGGGGAACGACATCGACCACAAATTATAATAGACTGGCCGTCCTACAGAAAAAAGTTTTACGACTTTTTGAAAACCATAAAGGTAACGCCCAAGATCTCCCCACCGGTCCACTATTCAATAAACATGGCGTACTCAAAGTCAATCAAATCTATTATTTTAAGCTATTACAGAACATACGCAACGAAAACCTTTATATGATTTCGCCAGATGACAGTAAACATTACACACTTCGACACACCCATAGACGACCTCCTAAAGTACGCACCAATTACGGGAGACAAACAAAACGTTTTCAAGTCGCCAAAATTTTACATAGTACAGAGGGATTAGTTGATTTTAAATATAATCTACTACAATTTAAAAAAAGCTAAAAGAAATCTTGGTGGGCAGTGACACTGTGTTAGGAAACCTATGCAATTTCATAAATTATATTCATATTTGACATTTTATGTTTGGTATTTATGTATTTCGCTCAGACTTTTAACCTTTTCTGACAAAACCGTTGTGCGATTGCGTGTTTCACTTGTTTCTATGTATACCTGTGTTTACATCGTGTTGTCTTGACGGTAATTTTTCGCGTGAACGTTTTGCACTATTTACCAATGCTGTGCTAGAGCTGTAAGGGGGGCAGAGACCTCGTCAGGCATCACGCCTTTAGTCTCTGCCCACCTCCCGACCCGATCGGGAAAAGAAACAATAAAGAAAGAAAGAAAGAAAATATACACAAAAATTAATCTTCGTTTCTTCTCCCCTCGTCCCTCACCTCAAAATTGAACAACGAATCCAACCTTGACGAAGGACTTGTAGTTTTCAAACCTGACCTTCCAAAAGTACCTCTTCTTCACTTGCTCGTCTTGCGGACAGCAACATTGAGAAGCAACTGTTGTTAAGTTCGAACAAGGGTCTTTATTAAATTCAAACGTGTGAGGTTGTTGTAAAACGCTCGTACAATGTGAAGTAACAGTACATTTGGCTCGTCTGAATCACCCATTACAAAATATGGTTGAAAGCTGAGATTTTTAAAGGTAAATATATCAACAAATGAAACCCTGTTTCTACTTGTCCTCTTATCCTGGGGCCCTTCCATCACTCCATTCAAATTCGTATGTTGCCATTTGATGGGATAGATAAAAGAAGAAAACTTTGCTTGATCTAAGTAAATATGGTAATCAGTAAAATACAAATGTAACCGATATGTAACGATACGTTCCATTTTTTTACTGTAACGGGAACGAGTTCCTTTTCCACATATTGAATTTGTAACCGGAACGCGTTCCAAAAATCAGGAGGAACAAGGAACCAGCTTTCGTACCTTTTCTTGAGGAACGTGTCCAACACTGGCAAGAGCACATCCATGCCGAGAATTGTTCTCGGAAAAGGAATACACTGGCGCTTCTGCGACCCACCTGGAGAGTCATCGTATGGTGTTATCGGAACCGCTACTCCTGCATTGACTCTGCAGGCTATGCTTGGCGAATGTGTGCTTGCGTGTGTTTTTTTTTTTTATCTACCTAGGATAGCTTTTTTTTTCTCTCCTATTCTCTTACACCGACCAAGGCTTCGAGGAGAAGAAGAAGAATCCAAAGTAAAACAGAAAAATAAAATTATTCGGGCGTTGCCATCTGTCATTCTGTTCCTTTCTCTTCCACTTAGGATTCTTCTCGTTCGCCGCCCTCCCCCCCCCTTGCAGGGGGCACCTTATGTGCTAGGTGCTTGGTGAGTAGTGTCACCACGAACCCCAGCCACGTGGGCCACCATACCCGCACGCAGGGGGCACCTACTTTTGTAGGTTCTTGGTGAGTGGCGTCACTACGAACCCCGAGCCATGTGGGTTCGCCCACCCACGCCTGGCTGTGCGGGGCTTAACCCGCGTCCGGGGAAAAGGGGATCTTGTTGGTTGCGCTGGGCCCGGGGTACGTTTGGACCCTTCGGGGCCCATTTTGCGTTACATTAGGGGAACAACTGCGTCGAGTTAGTTTGAACAAGAAAGGATTTATATACAGTATTTACATGATAGTTCCGTTTGCTGAAGGAGCGCCGTAGCTGTCATCGTCCCTTCTTTTTCGTCGTCGATCTCCTCCACTTCATCTTCTTCTATAGACGATATTTTTCAACAAACTCCCCCGAAATGAGCAGATGCTCATTCTTGCAATTCCAGCGGGTATAATAACTGTATCGGACGGCGGAGCTCTCCCCCACTGGGCAGCACAATCCTGCATGCTCGAACCTTGCCGTCCTTTCCTGGGAAAGTCTCTTTAACTCTGCAGATTTTCCACATCTGCCTTGGGAGTCGGTCATCTTTGAGAAGGACGATGTCATCGGTTTGTAAACCACTTGAACTGTTGGCTTTGGTGATGTGAGCTGACCTCAGTTCTAGCAAATATTCAGATCTCCATCTTCTCCAGAATTGCTCTATAATAGTGCATCGATATTTCCAACGTCGCGCTAAGTGTCCAGAACTTGCTTCATCTTTTGCTGGTAAGTGATGTGGGGGAAGGGTGGTCAGTTTACGTCCCAATAAAAAGTGTGCTGGAGATAGAGCCTCTGGTTCTTTGGGGTTGTTGTAAATGAACGTCACTGGACGGGAGTTGACTACAGCTTCTACTTCTGTGAGGACCGTGGCCAGTTCTTCGAAATTCAAACTACTACGGCCCAGAACCTTGCGTAGCGAGACTTTGACCGACCTCACTAGTCTCTCCCAAAATCCGCCCCACCATGCGGCTCTTTCTACAATTGTTTTCCACCTAATCCTGTGATTTGCAAAGTAGGTCTGCGCTTCCTCTCCTTGTATTGCTTCAAACATTTGTTTGATGTCTTTAGCGGCTCGTTTGAACGTTGAGGCGTTATCTGAATAAATCGTTTTTGCGATGCCTCGGCGTGCAACGAAGCGTTTGAATGCCAACAAAAAGGCTGTTGTCGATAGGTCACTCACAAGTTCGAGGTGCACTGCACGTGTTACGGCACAAGTGAAAAGTGCGATGTAGACCTTGCTACTCCCGTATTGATGTCGACATATCAAAGGTCCCGCGAAATCCACTCCAGTTGTTTCGAAAGGTTCGCATCTTGAAACTCTGTCGGCTGGTAGTGGAGCTACGGGCTCAGAGGCAGGTGTGCAGCATTGTCTTTGGCAAGTTAAACAGCGACGTATTACTTTCTGTATGACTTGTCTTGCCTTTATAATCCAGTAAGTTTCCCGTAGCTGCGTCAAAGTGTCTTGAACTCCGGCGTGCAGCAGTCGACGATGTTCTTCCTCAATGAGAAGGGTAGTGAACCGGTGGTTTGCAGGTAGAATTATTGGGTGTTTTACGCTTTCCTCGTTGTTACTGAATTGTAAACGACCACCAACTCTCACGATATTATCACTGTCAATAATTGGGTTGAACGACTTGATTTTTGAATTTTTGTCAACTGGCTGCTGATCTTTTAGGAGTACGATTTCCTTCGGGAAAGCCTGCATTTGTGTAGTCGCTATCCAGTACTTTTTCTGCGTCTATGATTTCATCGCTTGTTAGCGCTCCCCTTCGTTGTCCTTGTTGTTTTATGTTGTTTGCGAAGCGTTTTATCCAGGCCGTCACGCGAATCAACTTATTAAATGAACTGTAGTTCTCCAAGTTCATCAGATGAAATTCGTCGGGTATGGTGAGTTGAACAACGGTGTCTTTCTTTTCTTCAGCCTTGTATTCTTCGCATTCTGGTCTTACCTCAACTTGACTTGGCCAGGATGATTCCGAGCACTGAAGCCAGATGGGTCCATTCCACCATGTGTTGTTCTCAACCAGAGCACTTGGCATAAGTCCACGTGTTAAAAGGTCTGCTGGGTTTTCTGAACCAGGACAATGTCTCCAGTTGATTGGTTCCGTCAGACCTTGGATCTCTGAGACACGATTTGCAATAAACTGCTTCCACCGGTTTGCAGAACTACGAATCCAATAAAAGACGATCATGGAGTCAGTCCACAGATACACTGGGAGTCCTTCTATCTTCAACTTCTTTGTTAGAGAATGTGCCAAACGAGCGCCAATTAATGCTCCCATAAGCTCAAGTCGCGGAAGGGTCAACCGCTTGAGGGGTGCCACTCTAGATTTCGCCATTACAATGGTCACACACCTTCTTCCCTCTTCCTCTTTCGATGCCACATACGCTACAGCTCCGTACGCTTTTGTGCTAGCATCGCAGAAGACATGCAATGCCTTTTCGGTTTTGTCTTTGTTGAAGTCGCGAACGATGAGTCTTGGAACAGCGACGTCCTTCAAGGCAGTGAGGTCTGTACACCACTTGTCCCATTCTTCGTATAAGTCTGAAGGTAACACGTCATCCCACTCAACACCTCGCTCCCAAAGTCGTTGAAATAACATTTTTATGGTTGTCACGGTGGGAGCCAGAAAACCCATAGGGTCAAATATGCGAGCTGTTGCTTGAAGTACGAAGCGTTTGCTGTCTTCACGTGAGCACAGAAAGTCAATTAGAGGTTCTATGTCAAAATTGATGATGTCTGCTTGTGCTTCCCAACCAACGCCTAGAACCTTTGTTCGGCCAATTTGTCCGGGTAGTGGCACTTGGCCGGATACTTCTTCCTTTAATTCCGATAACAACCTTGGTTCATTTGATTTCCACTTTCTAAGATGCATTCCCGCCTTTTCTAGAATCTTTGTTGCTTCTCTGCACAGTACCTGGGCTCCTTCCAAATCATCGGCGCCAGTTACCAGGTCGTCAACATACATGTGCTGTTTTAGAGTATTCGAGGTATCGGGAAATTCTTCGGTCATTAAGTCGAAATGGTGTCTCAACGTTGCTGCCAGGAGAAACGGACTTGATGTTGCCCCAAATGGAACTCTGGTCATTCTCCATGTTGTTATAGGCGGAAGCTGATGTCCTTGCTGTGGAGTAGTTTCGTACCATAAAAAACGTAAGGCATCTCTGTCTTGCTCCGCCAACACCACCTGTAAAAATGCCTTCTCGATGTCTGCTATTACGACGACATTGTGAGTACGAAACTCGATCAGCAGGTCTATTAATTCAGGATTTAAGTTCGTTCCACTGGATAAGGTGTCGTTCAGTGAAAGTTCCCCTGCAGTGCTGGAGGACGCGTCGAATACCACCCGCAATTTTGTTGTCAGCCGTTCCTGTCGCACAACCGCTTGGTGTGGCATGTAATATACAGGATTTCCGCTTTTTTCATTACTTTGAACCTTTTCTGCAAACCCATTGCCAAAATATTCCCGTATTGCTGTGTCGTAGTCTCTCATGAGCGCTTTGTTTTTCATGAGGCGTCCAGTCAGTGATCGGAGTCTTCGTTCTGCGTTCTCTTTGTTGTCTTTGAGCATCTCAACTTTATCATTCCATGGGAGGAAAACTTGGTATCGTCCGTCTTCATATTTTACGCTCTTTTTAAAGTCTTCAAATGGAGCAATTTCGTTGGTTGACGTTTCTTGTCCCTTAATTCCGATATGCTCCAGTTCCCAGAACGATCGCAGTTGTGTTGATATCTCAGTTGTGTCAGCTGTCGAAACCTTCATCACTCCAGTAATCGATGAGTAGATAGCAGTAGATGATCTTGAGGACATGGGCCCTTGTAGAGTCCAACCGAGGATGGTGTCGACGGCCATCAATCCTGTTTTCAGGCGTGTCACGCTTCCACTTACCACGTCCCAGTAGTGGTCGGCTCCGATTAGTAGGCTGATTCCGTTTTCACATTCGTTCATGTTGAGAGACGTATCAGCAAGCAGCATGTCTTCTGGGATGTCCCGCGTGACGTCTGGTGGTGTGTGAATGATGTCAGCACAGATCTGTGGGACTTCTAGGGCTTCAATTCGTACGTCCTTTCGGTTGTATTGGTTGCGCAGCCATAGCTCTACTCTTCGACACTTCCTTGAGGCTGTTGCAGCGCCTTCTCCAAAGGTGAAGATCGTTAGGTCCTCTTCTCCCAAAACGTTAAGGTGAAGTTTCTCTGAGATGTCTCGTCTCACAAAGGTGCGTTGGCTTCCGCCATCAATGAGAAGCCGGACAAGCACACGGTTTTGTTCGCCTTCTGCCCATGCTTTTGCCGTTTGTAGAAGGACTTGGCATGGCCCTCTGTTTTTGCTATTCGTTGCCTTTAGAGAGGACTGCAGCACTGTTTCGTTAGGGGCTTCCTCCTTACTTGTACCGGAAATTTTGTGCGGACCTCTGTTTCCTAGCGCATTGTAGCTTGGATCGCACATTGCCGTGGCATGCCTTTTAGAACATTGTGCACACTTTAGCCACCTTGCGCTTCTGCAATCCTTTGCACGGTGGTTTTGCTTCGTGCATCGAAAGCATCGATTGTTCCTTTTCAGCATTTCTTTTTTCTCTTCCAATGGCATTGGTGTAGAACAGTTGGCAGCTAGGTGGTCATAGGATCCACAGAACAAGCATTGTTCCTCTTCTTTCTGAGTTCCTGTTGCAAACATAGCTGCCGAAGGCGGGTATTGTGTTTGTCGGTCTCTTCCTCCAGGAGTAGCTCTATCCAAATTGGAAGTTGGTTTTCTTTGATTTCTATGCTGAGTCCGTTCTCGGCTTTCAATTTCCGTTTTCAGGAAGTCCAAGAATCGTTTTAGCTCGTTGCCTTCGTTTGTTGATGCTGCTGATGTTTTTCGATGATATTCCAGTTCAAGATCTGATGGCACGGCTTTTCGCAGAACCGTTAGGAGGATTGTTCCGTATGTGGTTGAACATACACCAAGTGCCTCAAGACTACGAACTCCAGACTCAACTTCGTCGTATAATAACCTGAGCTTCTCGACGTCCTGAGAGTTGCTTATTGTTCTTACTGCCAGCAACCGTGCCAGGTGTTCTTCTATGATGAGTTCTTTTTTCCCGAATCTTGCTTTCAGAATGTCCAGAGCAACTGCGTAATTCTCAGATGTTAGTTGAAAACCGTCAATTGCCGCAGCAGCTTTGCTCGTAAGGTAGCTCTTCAAGTATTTAAACTTGTCAATTGCCGAGAGAGACACATTTTTGTGGATCGTAGCGTCAAACTGGTCCCAGAAGCCCTGCCATGACCGAATATCTCCGGAAAATTTGGCGATTTCTAATTTCGGAAGCTTCACTGTTGCGTGTGTCTGACTTGCATAGAGCTGTTGTTCTGATCTACCAACTTGTGTTGAGGTCTCCGACGTTCTGTTGATCATTCGCTCTTGCTCTCTGAGACTCTGAAGGATCTTGGTTTTCGTTGCGCTAATTCTTTCGGTGTAGCCTTCAGCGGTTTCCATCTCCTGTTCGAGCGTGTTGTCAGTGATGGCTCTCTCAATCTGGTCGTTAATTTCCTTCAGTGCAGCTTCTTTGACCCCTTTCAGGACCAGTGATTCCATATGGAATCACTTCGTTTCAAAGTCAGCAGAAGCTTTTAAGACCAATGATTCCAAGTGGAATCATGTTTAATACCATATTTAGCCTTTGAACTAAGTTTTCTGGCAACCATGGGCTCATCAATGAAGTGGCGCCATCTATGAAGCGGCGGGAAAACTCAATTGAGGCAATGGACGCTTGAAGCCGGCTTTGCTCTGCGATTGTCAAGAGTTATAGGTGAGAATAACTTTGATTGTTTGTTGAATTGTTCTCGATTATCTGCAGTAAGCTTCAGAAAAGCGATTTGAAGCAAGAGCGATTGGCCAGCAATTCCTAAATGTGAAAAGCAACCTCAAACAAAATTATGATTCCATTTGGCTTCATTGGAACTTGGAGGAATACTTTCCTCTGGAGGAACATGTTGCCTCCAGTTTCTGTAAAATGGATTAATGTTGGGCTTGTTTGGTTTCTGCTAATTTTTATATGTACTGTGTAAAATGATATGGTTTTATGTGTGATATATGATTTTATTTTATAGGAACAGATGGCGACTTTCAATGCCGCGAACTTTTATGGGAAGAAGAAAGAAGAGCCAATAGCTGTCCTCATCCCCCAGGGTGATGTATCTGAGGCTGAAATGGACTCTTCGGATGAAGAGGAAGAACAGCTCATGAGAACAGGAAAAAACAAAAGACAACATACTCAAGATGATTGTCCGATTGATATCGGTCTTGAAGTCGAAGTTGAAGACAACGCTGAGGAAGATCAAGCCAGCACAAGTGCGATACTTCCACAAGCGTGTCCTAAAGAGAACAAGCGTTCAAAGAAAGAAGCACCGATCTGGAAGAAAGGCGACATCATGCCTGTGAGCTTGGAGTTCACAGAAGGTTTCGGACCCCCACCTGATGAACTCCCATCAGCGTACCAGTATTTCAAGATGTTCTGCGACGATTCAGTCTTCGAGAACTTCGCTGCACAGACAAATCTCTACTCGGTGCAGAAAACCGGTACCTGTGTGAAGACGACTGCAAAAGAAATGGAGCAATTCGTCGGCATTCACGTCATATCGGGTGTCGTCAAGGTTCCGTCGTACAAGATGTACTGGAGTGAAACCACGCGTTATTCCACCATCGCCGATGTGATGCCAAGAAACAGATTTAGCAAACTGAGATCTCAGTTCCATATCGCTGACAACAGTGAGATGACCCCACCCAGTGATCCCAACCATGACCGGTTATTCAAAGTCCGACCGCTACTTGCCCAGGTGTCCAAAAACTTGGCTAAAGTTGAGCCCGAAGAGTACAATGCGGTGGATGAAATGATAATTCCCTTCAAAGGTCGATGCGCACTCAAGCAGTACCTGAGAAACAAGCCCCATAAGTGGGGCATCAAGGTGTTCGCCCGAGCAGGTGCCAGTGGATTTGTCTACTCATTTGACGTGTACGTGGGCAAAGCAACGATCACCCAACCTTCTGATCTCGGAATTAGCGGGGACATTGTCATCAAGCTCACAGGCTCGCTTCCACCAGGCAAAGGCTTCAAGGTTGCCTTCGACAACTGGTTTTCCTCGTATGGATTAGTATGTGCGTTGAAAGAGAGGGGTCTTCTATCAGTCGGCACAGTGCGCCCCAACCGTCTCCCGGGCTGCTCATTCAAGAATGATCAGACACTGAAGAAGGAAGGTCGTGGAAGTTTCGATGTGATCACTGAGCCCAAGGGCAACATAGTCGCTGTAAAGTGGTATGACAATAAGTCTGTCCATTTGGTGTCATCCTATGTCGGAGCAGCCCCAACAGGCCAAGTTGAAAGGTGGAGCTCCACCAGCCACAGTCGTGTGACTGTTGAACGTCCTGCCATCGTCGGTGAATATAACCAGTTTATGGGGGCGTTGACTTGTGTGACATGCTCGTGGAGCTCTATCGCTGTGATATACGAGGAAGAAGGTACTACCTTCGAATCGTGTTTCACGTCATTGACGTTTGCGTCGTGAACGCCTGGCTGCTGTACCGAAGACACTGCTCACAGACTGGTACGCAATTTCGGCCACTTGTGGAGTTCCGAATGCAGATTGCGCGGGCACTCCTCAAAGCAGGAAAACTGGACGAAAGAAAGCGTGGTCGGCCTTCTGCTGTCGAGACGCCTCCTCCCAAGAGAGCAAACGCACAGCCCCGGCCTGTTCAAGATGTCCGCCTTGACATGATTGGTCACTGGCCAGTTCACTCGGAGAAGAAACAGAGGTGCAAGCTCTGCATAGTCTCATACTCCCGAATTCTCTGCGAGAAATGCAACATGCACCTGTGTCTCAACAAAGACAAAAATTGTTTTCGAGCTTTCCACGTCAAGTAGATTGCAACTACATAGCTTTCGCATGAAGGACACTCAAGGCAACAAAGTGCCAATGATGCCAATTGGAATCATCCAATAAAACAACCATGTTAACACCAAATCATGATTTAGCTCCGTTTTTATTTCACATGCATAATAAAGGTTCCTATTTAGGAGCTTAATTTTTTTTTACCGCGAATTCGCATAATTTGGTTTTGGTATGGGGTATGACAGCTAAGCTTCTCTTCCAGCTCACCGATGGGCTTTGGTTCCATGGATACAAGAGCGAACGGTTTCAGTTATAATTCTGGTAGCCGATGACCGAACCACCGCTCTTCTTGTTTTGAGTTGAGCGATGGCTTCGGCGCTAGGGGATCCATTTCCGTTGCGGTAGGCACCTTAGACGATCATCAGGCCTTACGATGGATGTTCGAAGTCTTTTTCTTGTTTGACCTGGCTCAGCTATTCCTGGTGCTTCCGGCACCATGATTTTGCGTTACATTAGGAGAACAACTCGCGTCGAGTTAGCTTGAACAAGAAAGGGATTGATATACAACATTTACATGATGGTTCCGTTTGGCTGAAGGAGCGCCGTAGCTGTCATCGTCACTTTTTTCTCGTCGTTAATCTCCTCAACTTCACCTTCTTCTATAGACAATATTTTTCAACAGCCCCCCGGGCGAGGCAATACACCGCTTCGGCCCCTGCTTCTCGTAGACGGGTGTCCTGGCTTGGCCCGACCAGGATGATTCAGTCAGTCGCCTCTTCTACCCTCTTCTTCCTTCTTTCACTTTTCCTCCCACCTCTTTCTCTTTTCTTCTACACTCTCTTCCTTCCTTTTTCACCTTCTTAGGCGGCAAGGGCCAACCTTGAGTGGAAACAGGTCCTGTCCCTGCAACCACACTAGGGTATAGTGCCCGGGCAGCACTGGTAGAGTAATTGTGTCAGCCAAGCCCATCTTGCTATGGCACATTACCTACCCCCTTGTTGGGCTCCGTGGTGGGCGGTGCACCCGGGCACTGAATTTTCCTCCCATCTTTATGGGTTCTAAGCAAAAAACCACTGATCGGGCCCTGAAAAGGGTCCGCACCGAAGCCATCACTGCAAAGACACCTGACCTTCCTCCAAAATTCTCCAAGTTTTTAGTGATTCACTCTGAAGGCGATAAACAACTTTCACAAATGTCCCCATTCTTAGTTGCAAAGGTGCTTGAAGGTGCAATTGGGAAAAACTACAAGGCAAAGAAAATGAGCTCTGGTGATTTACTTGTTGAGGTGGAAACGAATCAGCAGAGTAGTGCACTACTAGGCTTAACATCTGTTTCTGGTTACGACGTCTCTGTCTCTCCCCACCGAACATTAAATAGCATTCAAGGAGTTATATCTGAGGATGACCTTCTTGACAGCTCTGAGAGTGAAATTGTTGAAGGCCTCTCCGACCAAGGTGTCACAGCTGCAAGGCGTATCACCATCCGTCGTGACGGGAACGAGCTGAAGACAAAACATGTTGTACTCACCTTCCAATCGACCGTCCTTCCTGAAGCTGTGAGGGCTGGGTACCTGCGCTGCAGGGTTCGGCCTTATGTGCCAAACCCCCGTAGATGCTTCAAGTGCCAGAGATTTGGCCACGGCTCTCAAAGCTGCCGTGGAAAGGCCACCTGTGCAAAGTGTAGCAAGACTGACCATGAAGCCGATGCATGTACCAACAACCCACACTGTGTGAAACTGCTCAGAACCTCACCCAGCATATTCCAGATCATGCAAGACATGGAAAGACGAGAAAGAGGTCCTCACCTTGAAAGTCAAGGAAAGCCTTTCTTATCCGGAAGCACGCCGTCGCTTTGCATTCATGCGGAAAGGCGGCTACGCCCAAGTGGTGCAGCGGGGACCTGCACCACTAAAGGTTGCAGTGGCAACCCAGACGTCCTTTCTGGACTATGGGAAGCCACGGCAGTCCCCCACGCCCCAGCTGAAGATTCAGCTTCCGGGGCGTGCAATCTCAGCTGGGCGGTCTACCGACTCTCCCAGCCAGAGTGCAAACCCTTGTACTCCAACGGGACAACAGCCTTTTTCCTCTAAGGCTGTTTCCGAGACCCAGGATGGGCCGGTGGCTACCGCAACCGTCCCTCCTCCGCAGTCTCCTTCCAGGGAGAAGGGTCGGCACTCCCGCCCACACTCCCTGGAGAGAGCATCATCGAAGGAGCGGCATGGTTCTCGTGCCGCACCTGCAGTGCCAAAGGGGCAGGAACGGGTGGACTTGGGCGACGCTTTGCCCAGCACCTCCTCTGCCCCTTTGGCTGGGTCTGGTCGCGGGCGGGGCATGGCACCCCGTTCCCCGAACCTGAAGAAACCTGCAGGAAAAGCCTCGCCTCAGGAAACTGAGGCCATGGATGAGTGTGAAGTCTCCACTCATGCGTCTGACCAAGACGACATGGAGTGGCAGACTATTAAGAGTACTAAGCAAAAAAGCAAAAAACCGGTGACCCCACCAACGTGACATTGCAAATTAATTTTTGCCACATGCGGCAGCTTTAGAACTTTTACTTATTCTCCCAGCGTTTCTTCTTTACTCACATTTTAACTCGTTTTTAAAAGAATGACCAATTTCCATTTTATGCAGTGGAACTGCCGTGGCCTAATGAGAAATATTGATGATGTAAATTATTTTATGGACGAGCTGAGACCCATTGCACTCAGCCTGCAAGAAACACATTTAAATAACACTCATACACAGATTTTACGTCGGCACCAAGTTTTTAGGAAAGATAGACTCCCCCTAATATGTCGGGAGGAGTGGCACTAGTGGTGCAGAGTGGTGTTGCTTGCTCGGAGGTCCCCCTTTCTACGCCCTTAGAGGCTGTAGCTGTACGCCTTCTTGTTGACCGTTTGATTACGGTAGTTTCACTTTATCTGCCACCTAACTCTCCACTGCATATCAGTGAACTTGAGTCACTTGTAAAACAATTACCTGAACCTTTTTTAATTTTAGGCGATTTTAATGCCCACCACCCTTTGTGGGGTAGTGCTCGCCAGGATTCACGTGGAGGCGTCATAGAGCGTTTTTTATTATCATCTGGACTGTGTCTTTTTAATGGGAGGGATCCCACATTTTTTAGTGCAGCTCATCAATCATTTACATCTATTGACCTTTCCATTGCATCACCAATTTTACTTCCATGCTTTTCATGGAAGGTTTTAAATAATCCTTTTGGAAGTGATCATTTTCCTATTGTTTTAGAAAGTACAGTACCAATTCCTTCTATTCCGACACGACTCCCAAGGTGGAAATTGGAAAAGGCTGACTGGTCTATTTTTTGTTTGGAGGCTTTTATTGATTCGTCTATTCTTGTAAACATGAGCCCTGAAGATGCCACGCTGTATGTTACTGAAGCGATTATAAATGCCGCATCACAGAGTATCCCCCAGACCTCTGGACGACTCCCCAAGAGATGCAAGCCATGGTGGAACAAGGACTGCTCCACAACACGCAAGGCGCAAAACAAGGCATGGTGCATCTTCAGACGTTATCCTACTCCTAGGAATTTACTTGAATTCAAGAAAAGAAGAGCCAAAGCTCGCTGGACGCGAAGAAAAGCTAAAGGCAGTTCTTGGAGAAAATATGTGACCTCTTTGAGTAGTTTCGTTTCTTCAAAGGAAGTGTGGGATCGTCTGAGGAAGATCAGGGGAGACTATCGGTCTTTCAGGATACCCCTCTTTCCATCAGCTACATCGCTTAAGGAACAAGCAAATGTTCTTGGTAAACACTTCGAGGAAGTGTCTAACTCGGCCAATTATAGTGAGTCTTTTAAGAGGTTTCGATCAGCAGCAGAAAGACAAGCCATTTCTTTGTCTGGTGCTCAGGGTGTTCCATATAACAAGCCATTCACACGGTGTGAGCTTGAACTGGCTCTCGGCGTCAAAAAAGACTCTGCGGCTGGGCCGGATAGGATTCAATACGAGATGCTAAGGAGACTGTCGCCTGAATCTCTAAACAGTTTGCTCACCTTTTTTAATTTATTGTGGGATGCTGCATGTTTTCCTGACTGTTGGAAAATGGCACACATAATTCCTCTACTGAAACCCAGCAAAGACCCCTCTTTACCAACAAGCTATCGCCCAATTGCATTGACAAGCTGCCTGGGCAAAACCTATGAGAGACTTATTAATCGCCGTCTTGTACACTTTTTGGAGGCAGAGGGTGTGTTTGATAGAAATCAGTGCGGCTTCCGAATGGGCCGCTCCACGGTTGATCACCTTGTTCGCCTGGAGACTTCTATTCGGGAAGCATTTGTCCATCGCCAGCATTGTGTTTCCGTCTTCTTTGACCTCCAAAAGGCTTATGATACTACTTGGAGGTATGGGATCCTTCGAGACTTGTACTCGTATGGTGTCCGAGGTCGCATGCTTCGCTGCATTCAAAGTTTCCTGACGGGTTGGACCTTCCAGGTGCGTTTGGGCTCCGTCCTGTCGGATGTTTTTCTCCAGGAGAATGGCGTCCCTCAGGGCGGAGTGTTAAGCGTTACACTCTTTGCTGTGAAGATTAATAGTCTGGCTAAGGTTATACCACCATCTGTATCCTATTCACTGTATGTTGACGATGTGCAGATATTGTTTTCTTCTTGTAACCTGTCCAGCTGTGAACGGCAATTGCAGCTCACAATCAATAAGATGAGCAAATGGGCCGATCAAAATGGTTTCAGGTTCTCCCCGAAAAGACAATCTGTGTTCCCTTTTCACTCCGCCGTGGCCTGTCTCCAGATCCAGTGTTGCACTTGAATGACGTTACTATATCTGTAAAGGAGGAACACAAGTTTTTAGGGATAATATTTGATAAAAAGCTCACCTTTATACCCCACTTGAAAGAGTTGAAGCATAAATGCCTACGTTCATCAAACATCCTCAAAGTCCTGTCGCATACGTCCTGGGGGTCTGACAGACGGTGCCTCTTACGACTCTACAACTCCTTGGTGCGGTCCCGCCTGGACTATGGCGCGATTGTTTATGGGTCGGCGCGTCCGTCTGCCCTAAAGATGTTGGACCCCGTCCATCATCTGGGGCTCCGACTTGCCACGGGGGCATTTCGAACATCACCTGTGCTGAGCTTGTATGCTGATACACATCAAATGTCCCTGGAAAGACGAAGGCAATATTTGAGTCTCTCTTATGCTTACAAGATATTCAGCTATCCTCAACATCCCACTTTTGATGCCCTCCAACCTTCTAGGTCCTTCCGACTCTTTGAAAACAAGCCTAGTATTGTTCGGCCACTGAGTTTCAGAGTTCAAGGGATGACAACATCGCTCCATCTTCCCTTTAGTGAGGCTGCTTTGCTGAAGAGCAATGAGAGAGTTGCGCCTTGGGACCTTCTACCAATCTCCTGTGACTGGTCACTGTCCAAGTACAGAAAGAGAGCTGTTTCTCCAATTGTTCTCCAACAGGAGTTTTTCGGGTTGGAACAGAAATACAAGGACTATTTGCATTTTTACACTGATGGGTCTAAAACATCAACTTTTGCGGGATGTGCGGTTTATTCCATTACTTTCAGGAAAGTTCGACAACTCAACACTCTTGCAAGTATTTTTACAGCCGAATTGTACGCCATTTTAATGGCTGTGGAGTATTTATTAGAGAACAATATCATGAAAGCAATTCTGTTTGTCGATTCCCAGAGCGTTCTTCTAGCAATTTTGTCCTTAACAGACAGCAAGAACCCTCTTGTGCAACGTCTTCGGTTTCGGCTAAATCGAGCACTTCAACAAGGACACCTGATAAAATTCTGCTGGGTCCCAAGCCACGTGGGTATTCCTGGCAATGAGAAAGTAGACTTGCTTGCTGCCTCTGCGAAAGAGTGCCCAAAACTGCCCCTTGGCCTGCCACACCAAGACCTGAAACTGTTTATACAGAAATTTATTATGAAGTCATGGCAGCTGGACTGGGATATGGAAAAAGAGAACAAGCTCCACGTCATCAAGCCCCTTCTGGGGGTATGGGAGAGCTCTTTTCATAAAAACCGTCACGTTGAAGTTCTTCTTTGCCGGTTAAGAATAGGGCATACC